>CM031238.1:642074807-642298416 GCA_018340775.1 Taxus wallichiana var. yunnanensis
CCCTTACCCCATTCATATGTTATATAGAATGTCTTACAATTACTACTTGCCGGTCCTTCCTTTCACAACCAGAATCACTCGGAGGCGGATTAACAAGTGATAATGTTATATGGATGCCCACGAGGATTAGGGATATGATGACATACCGGTTCAACCTTGCGCAGTTCAACCAAGGTGTGTCACGATACCCGAATCTCCTGAGCAGCCTTATAACATGACCACGTTCTTAATCGGTCCCGAAGGGTAACTCGTGCGAAATCAAGTGTAAATCTTAGCGATCGATGCAAAGAGGTGTAGCCATAAGTCATCTGCATTGTTGTAGCTTCAGAAGATCCTAATCTTCTGGAGATACACCTGCAGTTGACTTATGTCGTCAACCTTTAAATCATCTCCTCGAAAAGATCTACTCAACAATGATGTTTACGCGCTTGAGTTTAAATTACTTTAAAGACCTTACCCCTAGGTTAGCCTTTCCGATCCACTGGATTCTTCGTCTTAAGGCGACCCTTCTCTATAAAACCCATTACATGGTAGAGGTATTACGGTCGTTCTCATCGAGGAGTCATTAGAATACACACGATTCTAAAGCAACAGAATGGGACAATATCTCATAACCTTTGCTTGAGATTGCCATCTGAACTCCATTTGATTGTATATCGATTCTCTAATCGAATTTATATCATACTTTTAGTATAAAGATATAAATGATTAAGAATCCAATTTAATATTGTCTGTCATACTTAGGACTAGGGATTAGTAATTTAATCCAGCTTGTTTAGTGTTCTCCTTAGGCTCATTTTTAACCTATCTTCTAGAAAGACAATTATTTAAATCCAATGTTGCTTTTGTTAGAACATATTAGAACTACTAAACACTCATAAGAATTCAATCTCATTTTCTTGCAAGCTTTCATTGATCAATCACAAAAGCATCCATATTATACAATGATAACAATGCCCCTTCGTTACATAAACCGAAGAAGGTCAACTTTCAGAAATAGAATACTACACATAAGTATCAAACACTTATTTCCATTCCTTCCAAAACTATACAATTACATTTTATGCAACGACAGCATACTCTGATCTGATGCTCAACGAAAAGAAACATCTTTTCACATATAGTACATCTATAAAATCAAGTTGTAATTCATTATAAATCAAATAAACAATCTGATCAAACATCAAATCTGCATTGCTTTTACCTCTTACGGCAACCATCTGCAAAAATAGTCAACATGAGTCGGGCTTGATAGGCTCGAGCATGATAAGCACTAACTTTTAAAACAATTGCAATCCATCAATTGTTTTCATTAAACACCTGTTTAAATGAGGTCAAATATTCACATAAGTAAACATAATCGTACTATGCCTTTGTAATACAAAATGATTACAAATATGTAACTCATTCATTGTTACAAAATAGTCTTAATCACTTTCTAATATTTCATCAAATATAAGAAACAAGGAAACGAATGCACCCAAACAATCATTGAATCCAAAATCACAACATTGGTCAGATTGTTTCATTCTTCCAAAAGGGAAATAACATAACAATTCGAATTCCACCAATATGTTACAAACAAATTCCCACTGTTAGACAAATATCATCTAATAAGCAAAAGAAGAGAAAGAACCAAATCAATCATACTTCCTTTCACATAAGTTCGTTACTGTACCGTCTACTCAAATGAAATACATTCATCCAGTAAGCATACGAACAAGTCATTCAAACAACAGGAAGAATCACTGTCATAATAAAATTCGAACACAACAAGGCTTTACGGCCCGAATTCGAAATCAAGAAATCCAGTAATGCGGTCAGCAATAGACTATATTGCCTTAGGCAATTGGATGTTTCCCAAAACTATGCCAAGACAATCACTCAAAATTTCCGAACATGCTCAGTCTCAATCAGACAGGAGTGAACGGAATAGAATATAGCAAATCTATACTTACCTTGGCGCATGCAAATCTAAGGTTTGATATTCACGGTTCACTTCAGCAGAAGCTAGAACACGAGACAAATATTCATGCTCGGGATCTCAAACAGTGACAAAGACAGTGTCCAAATGTCAAGTTCAGAAAGAGACAGAAGTACCAGTTACCTTTCCAGAATTCAAATGATTCAAACAGAGGTAACAATTCAACAGTTGCATATGAATTCATACTGATATTCATCAACGAAGCATAAAAAGAATCAGACAACAAATTAATCTCTGATTTCAACCATGAACAGTGACTTAAACACGTAATCATTCAATCGACTCCACAGAGTCATTCAAATCGCAACAATTATAAATCTGTATATTCACACTGTGCACTGCCATCGATTTTAATACCCATAACCGCTGAACCCAACAACATCTTAAGATAAACTTGGTTGATAAATCCTTCAATGCCATCCATGGTAATCATTCAGAATTAAACAAGTGTAAGCCATCGAATACCCATTTCAAAGCAAGGAAATCAACTGAGCCGCTTCGAAGCTTTCGAACAGCTTACACAAAAGGAATGCAAATGCATACTCAGGAAATCTATACTCATTATTTATTACAAATAACCGCGGCCTCAAGACCTGTTTTCTCTACAAGGCTTCCACGAAAATCAAATAATAAAACTCTAAGATGAATCTACATTCTCAGCAGTAGATAGCAATATACGATTCAATCATGGACCCCACTGAGTCGTAAAAATAAAGTATAGATGTATCAATATTGTACACAGTCAACAAATAATCCCGTTACCACAATAACAAGGAAGAACAACTTCCACTGGATCGTTTAGACTACGGTAACACAACAGTTGCCTGTTCCCAAGCCAAAAATTAGAAAACAAATGAAACCCAAAAGTATCATTAGTCACTGTCAACAAAACCACGACAGAGTTTCCAAAATTTCCTAAAACACTGAACAATCAAACAGGTACACCAGTATCCTTCCCTACTGTTTCACAACAGTATTGGCGATCAAAAATCGACAACAAAACAGTGGTCTATACCCTACACAAGTATATTCGACGGGTTCATGCCAAACAGGCCAAGCATTCATACCTTTAAATATATAAATATCTCACATATTTAAACCAGAAAGAATACACAAGGGAATAGAGCCGAAATTCGAATTTAACAAACACCCATCTAGAGGAAATTGAAAAATCGAACCAGAAGAGATACAGTACCAAAATCAAACAAGATCTCCATAGAAAATCATCCATTTTCTCAAAACATTTGAACAGAGTTGTTCTAATGAAATCACTTGAAAGACAGCAAGCTATTTAAAGGTTAGGGCCTAACATGCCTGGATTTTTGATCAAATTTCCGAAGTAGACCACAGGAAGAGCTCAAACTTCCTTCTCTTTTTCCAAGATAAAGCGACCAACAAAATTTCACTATCTCCATCACATATATATCCTCCATGACAGAGAAAAGAGCTAGAGCAGTTCATACTTGCCATGCAACACAAAGAGAACTGGTGCGAAGAACCAGTAAACAAGCAGAGAGAGAGAGAAGACCGAAAATCGCGACAAGCCAAACAAACCCACAAATTTCCCATTTGCATGCCTTCTCGCGAGTTCCGAGCTCGACTTCCGAGAATATTGAATGCCATTAAACCAACTTTCCCGCTTAAACTCAACTTCCACCACCGCAGGAGATAATCATGCGGCAGTCAAACTAAAACTCAAGTTCATTTCCAAACTTAGCAAATACCACGTGCTGCTGCACAAAGTTAGCCGTTTCGCAAGCCTCTGCCATGACCTGTCCCTCATCCTTATCCCCAGCATTAATTGCCATAGAAAATGCCGCCCATGGTTCGCACCCCTCCATAGGCCCCTTTACATCCTCCTCAATAGTTAGGTTAGTAACTTAGGTTAGAATTTAGGGTAATACCCATACTAACCAATTTACACGTAGTTACTAACTTAGGATATTAACACATAGCCTAGGTCTAGGTTAGATTAACAATAATCTAACCCCTAGGTTAGGTTTTAGTTTTAGGTTACTAACCATTAATAATTCCAGTTAGGTCTTCGTCCTGTAAACTCAGAAAGACCTGTATCATACCTTCTCGAACAGAGTTAGCTCCAGTTCTGCTGCAGAATTGTATGTAACGAAATATTACCCGGTCCACAATCGAGACCTTCCAGATATACTTCCATATCGGGAACCAATTTTATTTCACAAGATCAGCCTGAGTCATACTCCTGACCAGCTTAATCAATGCTTCCATACCTTGCAACCTGTTCAAGGTCTGTGATCTAATTCATCACAAACAAACTTAAAGCATTACTTGGATCAATTCCACTGATCCAAGACTAGATATTATAGATGAATAATTCTATAATTCATTCCGAGATCAGATTAATACTCAGATACAAAATGAAATAAATAAAAGAGTCTAATCATATTCTGACTCAGTCAAGATCTGCAATCTGCAAGGAAATTACAATACATATCAAGCATGATTTCTAAATCAAGGAACACATCCTTATACAAGAAATCACATATCAACACTTGTATGTCCAGAGAAAGTAACAATTCGAGGGTGTTACATCCTTATACAAGAAATCACATATCAACACTTGTATCATCTTGCGAGCGAAAGGGGGTGGACTGCTTTTTTGCTCCTTAGGTGACGAGATATGGAACCGAGAGCGGTATTCCATGAACTTGTTGATTATTGGCCCTAGTTGATCTGGAAGGATCCTTGTGGCTATCACTTATCGCCTCACAAGTCTCCCGCTCATCTACGAGCTTCTCGGGAGTTTGGAATAGTCCTTTTCCGCCTCAATGAGGAACCCGGTGAAGTCCTATAGCCGGCGGAGTTGTTGATAGATTCCGTGTCAAATATGACCTCTACGGCCCCGCCTTGAGAAGCGATCTCCTTGAAGATCCGAGTGGTTTCATCAGCTTTCCTTAAAGTGAAGGAAGGAGTAAGTATCCCCGGTGACATGTTAAGAACAATTCGTTCCATTTGGTGCATCGCATCTGTAGGGCTTCTTCCTTGACTTTGTCAATCTTTTCTAGAATAAATTCTGGCTGATCCACCCGATAGTCGAGTGGACATGATTTTGTTGAGGGCCCTTGGATGGCCGAAGACACCGAACTTGACCAGATCTTGATCAATAGTCGAACATTTGTTGGAAGGTCTCGTGTTGCAGTCAGCATGTTCCAACTCTTCTGATATGGGCCCTGCTAATGCTTGGAGCTCTTTATTCACCTTACTGATGTTCAAGTACAAGTCGGAGAACTCGGCGATCACTTTTTCACTGTCTTTGAGGATTTGGCTCCTCCAAGTGGAAATGGCCATACCCTACTCGCCAATTTTGGCATACTCATTAATTTTCTCCTGGCTGAGAAGCTCAGAAGTCTCGGCGGCAGTTGTGGGGGCACATTACCCATCTTCTGTAAGGCTTGGAGCAGATATTTGTTTTGCTCCTTCAGTTGCCTTTTCTCTTCCTTGATTTCCTGAAGCTTTTTGCAGAGGGCGTCAACTGCAGAAAGAGCCTCCCCCTGAAGACTTTCGGAAGATGTCCCCATTGTGACTTGGGTCACAGTAAAATCTGTAGGAGACAGATCCTTTTTCTCTTTGAGGGGATTGGGGTATGCGATTTCCATAACTCTTTCTCCTGCAGCACTTTGAGAGAAGCGCGTGACAGGCTTTTGCTTCTTCGCCCCCTTAGATGGGATTACGGAAAAGTCCATCGGAGCGATGGGAACTTTCCTCTTTTGCTGACTTAGCTACTGAGAGATCCAAGCTGGACCCACGGTAGAAGGACCGGAAACAGAGGAGGGGGCAGCTGCAGAAGAAGAGGGGAAAAACGTGGAGACACGTGGCGGTGGCATTGAGAGAATAGCCGAAGAAATTCCACGGAAGGAAGGGAAACCAAAGCAGGTTTGTGGAAGACATAGGAAGGGAAGGGAGCTCTTGAGATGAGGGAAGAAATGGAGGAGGACAGATCAACGAGGAAGAAAGATAGATGAAGAGGCTTAGCAGTAGAAGAAGGGGAAGAGGACATGACAAAGGGATGGTCGCTTGAGTCACTCGAGGAGGGGAAGGAAGAGAAGAAGAAGGGATGGAAAGGACCTCGGTCGTTGTAATCAATGCCGACATCCCGAGTGGATGGGCCTATTGGAACTTCCTCTTACGCTTCTTTCTCCGCGAATCCAAAGTTATTACACTTTGCTTCAAAGTGCTACGGAAGGAGGACTCTCGGGGCTTCCTCACGAATGGTGCTTTCAGGATTCACCTTCATGCCTTTGCCCTTGCCTTTAGGCAGCTTTTTGGATAGTGGAGGTGCGTTGCCCAATGGGGATGTTGTGAAATCAACCCCGGTAGATTAGGCCGTTCATCCGGCACCAATGTTCTCCTCCATTCCGCAAAGTCTCCTTGACCCTCTCCTCACCTTGTCGAGGAGCCTTAGTTCTATCAATAGTCGGAAAGGGCCAATCGTCCCCATCTGTGTCAGTATATACCTTGTCTACTTCATCTTCCATAGTTTGGAAGCCTTTGGGGACAATGGCTACCCCATATTGGATGATTTCTGCCAATGTTAGGTAAGAATGATCCTTCCTTCTGAGCTCCACCTCATGGAGGACGTCAATGTAAATATCCTCGATCTGAGGAACATGGATTGGATCAAGTTTCTCCCTTGGTATGACTCCTGGGTCGAAGGTAGGCTCGGGCCAGGAAGTCATGTTTCAAATTGAGTAACTCCAGCTCTGTGAACATTTCCTTCGCCTTGTGGTGGGTAGAGCATGTGTATCGGCCTACTGTGAGGGGGAAAGGAGTTCCACCCTTCTTTCTTTTAAGGCATTTCTCGTGGTATGTGATTAGCTACCTTGACAGTTCCAGCAGAATCAGCTTAGGTCCAGCATACCTCGGTAGCCTGGTTGGCTCTCCCAAAAAGTTGGCAGCCCTTAGATAGGTGAATGTAGGAAACTAGGTGAACAAGGCTCCCCATTTCTCTGTGGCTGCCACTATGCTTTTGGTCATGCGACCATAAGTCATATTCGGCCTTAACAGGCAGATGATGTGGTAGAAGAATGCATCGTTGATTTTGGTGAATTGGGAGATGCTATTCTCCACCTCACTCTGGATAATACTGCATATTTTGACCGAGGCCAAACTCCACTCTGCGTTAGGCCCGGATAATCCCTCTCGATCTTTATAGCATAGACCATGTAGGAGTTCATATGAAATGTCCCTGCAGTTGTCTTTGAATTATTGTAGCCGAGAGATTGTGCTTTTAGCTTATAATCTCTCCCCAAAGAAAGCGTTGATCGTGCATATTCTTGTTCATGGTTTCTAAATCTCTTGCAGACATCCATTTATGGAAATAATGGGCATCGAAAGCCGAAGACCAAGACCTTTCGGGAGAATGTAATGGTGTCATTGAGCTCTTAAGAAGTCAGCTGCGGTGGATGATTTGGGGCCACCGGGTTATTACCTTTTTGTTCTTCAGATAGACTTCGTTCATTAGTTGCATACATTGATCCTCATTGTCATCCCAGGCCTTAATGCACTCCGCTTGGCTGATGGCCACAAAGTGCCGGTGGTGAGGGATGCCGAGTATTATCTCAAAATGACGGGCAGTGAGGTTAATGACTACTCGCCTTTCTTTTTTTCGACAAATCTTGTGTCCTTGTTGTAACAACTGGGCAACCACCATCATAAATTCATTATTGACGGCGACAGGGATTCCTCCGGCGAAGTGCAGGGCACTGCTGATCAATTTGTCCATCCATGGACTCCTTGTAACTTTCTGAGTTCTGGCCCAGAATTCCTCCATATCAATATGCCCCAATTCTGAGTCTCTGACGTCCATGCTGCACTCGGCCTGGGACTCGGCATTCTGACCCTCTGATATTTATATTTCATTTCTTCCTCTGTAAGCTTAGCCTTTCCTTTGGATTTGATGGGTCTCTTGCTGGATGTAGACATATGTTCTTTCGAACTCAGTTGCTGATCTGCATGAAGAAGAAGTGAAACCCAACGTAGAAAGGTTGAATCAGTCATTTGATTTCCCATTGAAGTGCCAACAGAAGAAAGAGTTAGTTATTATTAGGCTCAGGGCGCAGGGCGCATGAAAATTGCAGCTTACAGGGCTAAATAGGTAAGGCGCACAGGAAAGGCGTGTTGCAAAGGTTAAACTGGCGCCAAAGGCGCATGGCACATGCATACTGCAGAGTGCATTTTATAAAAGGCACATGAAAACATTGTGTTACATAGAGACAGGATGCGCCCTTTGGCGCATAGATTTTCATGTTGCACTTGAAGGGATTTGGGTACGCCTTTTGGCACATGGAAAGTTTGTGTAACAGGAACATTTCGTGTGCCAAAGGGAATATGGTGCGTACACGAAGGGTTTACACAACATGATGTTGCTGTGATGAGGAAGGGCTGCACTGCGCCTTTATAACTTGCACTTGGCGCGAGATAAAGTCGGTGTTGCGATAGATCTTTGGGTGCCCCATTAGCGCATGGAAATGTGATGCTGCGAGGAAGGTTGGCGCGCCTATTAGCGCTGGTCTTAGTTATGTTGCAGCGGATGAATGTGCCAAAGGGCCTTATTTGTTTATAGTGTAACAAGACGCGCCGGTGCGCCATTGGGAAAAACAGTCATCTTTTCTCCATTTCTCTCTTCATTTGTTTTTAGCAGGGTTATTTGGGCAATGAAACGGCTCATCAAAAAGGAGATAAAACCATGTTTTCAGACAGGTTCCCCTACCAGCAGATCTGGACAGAGGGGGAGGGATATGGGAAGATAGCAGAAGGAGGAGGATCTTGATATTTCAATACTTCAGGCACAAACCAAAACCAGACCACGAACACACCAAGAACCGAAAACAAAAAATGCATGGAAGGGACAAGAGCACTTACCCGGATAAATAGAGAGAATCTTGCAAACGGGTCCACAACGTCTTTGACAGCTTGAAAGGCATGTAAGGCGAAAACAAGCTCTGATAAAAGAAATCACGTGCTCTGCGACTAGTGAAAATGACATTTTGGGTGCGCAAATTTTATATATATAGGTGAGCTAGTCATAAATGCGCCACCCACTTTGTAAAGGGCGCATGAAAGTAGCTGTCGACATGGAAAAGCATGCGCCCTTTGGCGCATGAAAGCATTTTCCAGCATGAAATTAAGCGCGCCTTTGGCGCACCAAAGGGATGTCGACATGGGATTATGTGCGCCCTTTGGCGCACCAAAAAGTGTGTTGACAAAAGATTATGTGCGCCCTTTGGCGCACCAAAAAGGGGCGCAACAAACGTTGTGTTAACACGAAGGCGCATGCGCCTTGGCGCACGCAGGGAAGACTCAACATACTTTGGCGCACGAAAAGGCGTGTTGACACTGAAAAGTATGCGCCAAAGGGTTTAAAGGGGGCGCACCAAAAGTTGATGTTACATAGTAATTCCATGCGCCCAGCCAAAAAAACTAAGTTCGGAAACCAGATTTTCCTAAAAGGGATTTTGTAACGTTTGACGCGAGGATCCCTAACGAGGATCGAACAAAATTTCCGGTATGGTTATCAAAGGTAAAATTGCCCTCCACACGATTTTACGGGATAACAGGACCAAAGCAGAATTTTGGTATGGTTACCCGCAAAATTACCTTTGTCAATTTTACAGATAACAAAACCACGCCTAAGGTACCCCCCGAAGGCTTACAAGAAATCTCTCTGATTAAGGAAAGTAAAGTGATTTCAAATTTTTTATCTCTTTATCGAGATGAAATCTCTTGAACATGAGATTGCAAATGCCACTAAACTATCAACAAGAAATGGAGATTCTATGTGATTCCTAAAAACTTTCAATGCAATATTACAACAAGAACAATGAAAACTATTTATAGGTATTTAAAATGATAACATACATCATATTGCCCAGAAAAACATAGATTAACTCAAAAGCTTGTTAGATTCATCGGCGAGGGAGAGTTTCTCGAACAATCTCAGAGATGTGTGATGGCTATACACTTGTAACCAAATCACATACATGAAGATCCAACACAGAAGAAATTATCCTAGTTCTTTGGTGGGTTTCTCAAAAAATGAGCTTTCTCTCAAAATTTTCTCATGATTTTCAACTTCCTCTCCCCTGCATTTCTAAAAATGCATTATATATCTCTTGCCACATTTGATCCTTCTTTCCCAAGAAAATAATATGCCATGGCATCAAGTTTGTTACAACAATTCCTCATGATATTCTAAAAGTGACATTTAACAAATTTGCAACGAGAGTTGCCAGGTGTTTCTAAAATGGTGAATCATTGCAAATATTTGGATCATTATCCTTCCTGGAGGCACGTTTTTCATCATTAAGGCATGCAAACACCTTTTCACCCTTTAAAATTACCTCTGTAACTTTCAATTTGACATTTCACATGTTTTCTTGGGATGGGGTGAAAATTACTTCAAAAACATCTCAAATCAAAATATTGAGTCATGAAACCGATTCCAATGATCCTAGAAGGCAAAAACAACCTGAATTCACCAAAAATTGATGAAAAAAGATGCAAAATTCTCATCTTCAAGCTTCCTAGAGAAAAATGGCGGCCAAAATGAAAATGCATAGTTGCCCTTGATCTACTCTTTGTCCTTCAATCTGGGCCCTCCACATGTCAAAAAACAATTGGGACCGAATTTGGGATCATTTTTGACTTTTCCACATTTTTTGGAAAAATGGAAAATTTTGACTTTTTTCTCCCCTCCACCATTGAAATTTGGAGCTGACACATGCACATGGTGGCTCCCATTGCGATCACGCTTTACTTCTATGCATTTTGACCTTTTTTAGAAAATTGGAAAAAATTCACTTTTTGCCCCATGGGCCCGCACCTCTGATTTTTCCCTTGACATGTGTCAGCCTCTCTATCACTACAAAACCGTGGGCTCAATTCTCATTTTAACTCCCTTTTTGCCAAGGGAAAATTTTCTATTTTCCTTCTGCCGGGTTACCTACACACTCTGCCTTTGCCACGCGTCTATCGCTGATTCACTCACGGGAACGTGGCTTAAATTTTTTCTTTGACTTCTTTTGCCAAAAAGGGAAAAATTCCTCATTTGCTTCCACGGCTCGCACTTCCCTCTAACCTTTCATGGACACGTGTCCACCTAAGATTAGCCACGGGGCCACACTTCAAAATTTCACCTTAGGAATTTTTGACCAAAGCGGGAAATGTTCCCTTTTCCTTACGTGGCCCATACTTCCCACTCGCCACCGCGCCGCCACGTGTCCACCTCCTGCTCCATTGTGGACCCATGGGCCATTCCCCAACTTTTTCCCTTTCGCCAAAAGAACAAAAGGCCTAAGTCCCCTGGCCAATCCACATCCCCTCTCGCACTACCACACCGCCATGTGTCCACCCCCTATTACATTGCGGACCCGCGGTATTTTCCTTTCCCTTTTTCCCCTTCACCAAAAGGAAAAATTTTCCTAAGTCCCCGCCGGCTTCCCCTTCCACCTTCGCATTAGAGCGTGACACATGTCCCCTCGCGGAGTTGCGGGGAATTTTGAATTTTTCCCAAAGCCAAAAATGGCTAAGTTTTTCAAATAAAACCCACCGATCCTTGTCCAACCAGAAGCGACCACGTAGGAAGAGAATTGTGAGCTTAATTTTAACGGTCAAATGACACCCGTATGACCGTTAAAAAATACGAAATTCACATAGATGTCTCCAATTCGATTTTTCTTCGTGGGTGATGGATTTTTTGATCAAAGGGCACATGGAAGGAGTTTTTAAACATTTTACAACCATGGCCATGGGTTTTTTGAGGAAAGTAAGCACAAATCAATCAATTTTAACACTCCATGATTGGGCAAACATAGAAAAATGGTAGAGCCCGTGGATTTGAAAAATTTAGGGCACATTCATAGCAAACTTGGAGATTTCTTTCAAATGGGGCAAGGAAAATGAGTTTGTGAGAATTTTGAAAGGATTTAACCTGGAGAAAAAGTTTGCGAGACCACCAAAATCGAAGAAAAATGTTTTTGAGCAAGAACAAATTTAAAAATTCAGGGCAACACGGTGCAGGCTTGAGTATTCTTGCAAAATGGGGCATGTCAAATAATTTTCAAATGGACTAAGGCATGGAAACAGAGGTAGAAAATTCATTCCATCCAATCAAACTATAGAAAACATTTCAGGCAATGCAGAGTGAAAGGAAAATTAGGAAAAATAATAGAGGATCAAAATGGACACCAACATTGGCTCTGCTCAGGATGGGCACTCTTGGTAGTGCCACAAGAACAATAAGTAGACCAAGTTTCAAAAAATCCATTGGGCAAAGGAGTCACTAGCCAAAAATCACCAAAAACCAACCGAGAACTCAACAAAAATGGTACCACACAACAAGGCAAACCAAAAGCTGACAAACACCAAAAACAAAGCAAAAAACCAAACACTTGTATTACTATACAAGTTGGGGCATACCTCAAATTTGGGGATTAATCCAAGAAATGCTTGAGATGCCTGCCATTAACATGCGGTTCAAGAAATTCCCCATCTAAATCTTTGAGGAAAAGGTATTCTCACCAATTACGATGCTCGATGGAGCAAGGGCCCATCCATAATGCATCAAATTTTCCATGTTTTCCCTTATCTTCATTTCTATTGTCCCATAACAAAACCAGATCTCAAGTATTGAAGGCTCTAGGAATGACCTTCTTGTCAAACAATATTTTCAACTTCTCTCTAAATCGATATGCCTTTGGTGGGATGCTCTTCTCTCTTCATCTAGTTCCACAATCTGATTGATCCTTGCCCATATGGGTGACTTATTGATCCTCAAGTTGTTGAACAAACTGAAATGAAGATAATCAGTAGATGTAAGGGCGCAGAGCTTGAGTTCCATACACTAACTCAAATGGGCTCTTACCGGTAGCTCTCTTGTGCAGTGATTCTATCAATCCAAACTATAAATTTCAGCTTGTTCACCCCATTTTCTCTTGTTCAATTCCAAGGTCCTTTGAATGATATTTAACAAATTCTTATTACTCTTGGACTCGGCTTGTCCATTCCCTTGGGGTTATAGTTTGAAGAATAATTCAGATTGGTTCCATACTCCTTGCACATTATCATCAAAGGTTTAGCTACAAACACATGGCATTATCAGCCATAATCTTGACCTAGCACACCAAATCTACATATGATATTATTATTGAGAAGTCCATAACAACTTGGTGTGTTGCATTGTTGGTGGGGATTGCTTCTACCTACTTGGTGAAGTAATCTTTGGCTCTGAGGATCCACTTATGTCCAGCACTAGAAGGGTCTCGAAATCTCAAATGAATGAATTCCATCCCCCACTGTTTGAAAGGAGCTTCAATTGATACAGGCTACAAAGGAAGGGATCCTAAAGCTTTCATTCTTCCAGAGAAACGTTGGCAGCTTTCACATTTTCTAATCAGCATGGTTGCATCTTTGAAGAGAGTAGGCCACCAATAACTAGCTCTTAAAACCTTGTGTTGTAACAATTCCAGAAAATTTCCCTCCACAAACACCCCCATGGAAATCATTAATTACTTTGGGAGCTTCATCTTCAGATTATACACTTGAGGACACCTTGAGTTCTTCCAAGCCATCCAAAAGTCGGTGATGATGTATTTTTGAGAATCCAGCTTGAGGGCTCTTTTCTAATTTTTATTTAAATTATCAGGACAACAAAGGTGTCTAAGGTAAAATATTATATCCTTGTACCACTAAGAACTTACCAATTTCCCAAGAACATCGCCCTTTCTTCTTCTAATTTATTCACTTCCACAGTCTATAGGTTGCTCTCATCCATGAGCTTAGCAAGACCCAAACCTCTTACTAACTTTGTGGTTTGGATATCCATATCATACTCCTGCAGTTTGTTCACCCATCTACATATTTTACTTGAGATCTCCATCTCTGATAAGATGTATTTTACCATGGTGTGGGGAACATAAGCAACAACTTTTGAACTTAAAATATAAGGCCTGAAAACCTTTGTTGCTTTCACCAAGGAAAATGCTTGTTTTTCCATGATTGTATTTTCAGAAGTAAAGGAGAATATTTGGAAAGGATTCTTGTAATTCGGAGCTACCAAGATAGGTTCATGTTTAAGTGCCTCTTTGATTCCTTCAAAATCCTGAACAGCAGCCTCCTCCCATTTGATAACTTGATCCTTCTTTAACATGCACGTGATAGGAAGATTTAACTCAGCAAAATTAGACATAAACCTTCTAATGAAATTGATTTGTCCAAAGAAAGATTGGATGCCCTTATTTATTCTTGGAATTGGCACCTTGTTGATTACTTCTATTCTCTCAGGGTCAATCATGACACCAGACTTTGAAACAATATGACCAAGCAGCTTGGCCTTTTGCACCCCAAAATGAAAATTCTTTGGATTGAGAGAGATTCCAAACTCTCTACATCTGATCAACATCCTTTCTAAATCCTACAAGTGATCTCTTCTATTCCTTGAAAATACAGTCACATCATCCTGATAAACTACAATGAAATAATTTATATAACCAGCAAAAGCAACATCCATTTCTCTTTGGAAGGTAGCTCTAGCATTCATGAGACCAAAATGTATTCTCACATAAACATATGTTCCCCAAGGAGTGGTAAAGTTGGTTCTAAATCTTTCTGACTCCTTGACAACAACTTGATTGTAGCCAGAGAAACCATCTAAGGTGGACAACAATTCAGATCCAATCACTAACTACAACATGTTCTCCATGTTTGGTAAAGGATAATTGTCTTTCAATGAACCTCTATTCAAATTTCTGAAGTCTACACAAAGTCTGATATCTCCATTCTTCTTTTTGACTGGCGTAAGGTTTTGCAACCCAAATGAATACCTTGTGGACTAAATGATCCCTCCCTCCTTCAGTTTGTTCAATTCATCTTGCATTTTCATGGAGAGGAGTGGATTAATTAGCCTTTGCTTTTAATCTCGAATGGTTTGGCCTTTGTTTCAAGAGGGATCTCAAGCTAAAACAAGTCTTCTCTATATGCTTTTAGCTCGAATATGACCACGCATTGGTAGTCTTGATATTGTTTCAACAATCGGAGGTAGGACTATTTTTCTTCTATTTTTAAACTACTTCCCAACCAAAATTTTCTTGGTCTATCCATTTTCCCAAGTCATGCTATTCCACATCCCTTGAGGTAGACATGTTTCTATTGATGATGCAATCAGCATTGCTAAAATCTCGAGAGCAACAAGACCTTTAGGAATGGTGTTACTTTTCAATTGGATAATATAGTTTCCAAACAAAGTCTCTCTTCCTTCAGTCATACACACTATTAGTTCCCAATCCATATGTTGATCTAAAATCTCACCTTGATTTTGTAAGAATCTTTGCACTTGAGCATCATCATCAAACACTTGCCAATTTTTGATGTTGTGGGGATAAATGACCTAGTTAACACTTCAACATTGTACTCACAATAAGGTGAAATGGTGCAAACTCCAAATATTGACCCCAACACTGCCAACTTGTCAACAACAACATTCAAACTTCTATCATGATGCACAATATTGAAAGAATCAAACATCTCAATTAGATCCCAAACTGCATGCTTATACTACTTCATCCACTGATTTTTCGTAGCATATAGTTTTCTTATTTGTTTGACAACCAACTCTAAATCTCCCTTTACAATGATGTCATTGACACCATACTTCCATGAAATTCTCCAGACCAACAACAAGGCTTCATACTCAGCAATGTTGTTAGTACATTCAAAATTAAGCTTGAAGGAAAAAACAAATTCTTCCAAGCTAGGAGAAATCAGAATTACACCAGCACCATTTCTAAATTTGGAGCAAGCTCCATCAAATAGCAAGGTCCAAGGAGAACATACTTGTTCAAGGCACTTTGACTGATCCATTTTGTGTTCTTTTCCATCAGCAAAACCAATGAAATTATTTGCATCAACATTAGCAAATAATACTTCATAAGAAGCATTGTTTGGATCTTCAATCAAATGCAACATTTTCTTTTCTCCATAGAGCTTAACAAGGCTTCCCTCAATGGGAATGGTGGCAAAGATATATCCATTTGGACACTCCCTTCAAAACTTGCAACCCACTTTCTTGAAAATAACATACCCCATTTGGTAGGGCAATCAACAATTACAACATCCAATTTTAAATTCCTCCAGGATAAGATGCAAGTCGCACAACCAAACCCTTCACATAACCAACTATCGGTACTTCTCTTGAGTCCATGGTAGTAAATTTTCCATAGGTTGTTTTCACTTTGATATCCAACTCATTCATGACTTCAAGAGGCATGACATTACATGATGTACTAGAATCAAACATACAATTGTGAAGTAGGCTATCCTTTATAATCAAAGCTGTAAAGAATATATCAACATTCAATTAGATATCAACCAATAATGTCCCTAAATATACCTCAAGTGTCTCTCCAAGATCTTCTATTTCTGGTGGTGTTTCAAGGTCAACAATGATTTGAGGTGGAGTCTCAATAACATTTATATTTTTACCTAGAGTAGTCTTCTCCTCTTTCAACCCCAAGTACTCAAATGCTCTCTTCTTATGCTCAGGGATCCTAAGCAATTCAATGATTGGAACACTCACTTTGATTTGGCTCAATACTTGGGCTATGTCATAGGGAACACTCTTTGGCAAAATAGCATTAGAAGGGAGACAAGAAGGTTCATTAGATGGCAAGGGATTCTTGGCAGCTTGGACATGAGGAGGATTGTAATTTTTCCTTGGGACAACAAAACTTTTGGCGGTGCTTCTCTCTAGAAGCTTCTTTTGGAATTCTTGTGAGAAAGGGTGTTTTAGGTTTGGCCCGAGGCCCAAATCCCTTAAAAAAATTTCTTCTAGTGTTATAATCTTTCTCTTGAGCTACAAAAACATTCATCAACAATTGTCTATCTTCCTCTGAAGGAATACCACCATCATACTTCTTAATCATCAAAGCTCTTAAGTATTCAAAGTCATTGTTAGGAATTTCAAAAGCTTGCACTACATCAACTTCAAGAGTATGAGGGGGAATAAATACTTGTACCCATTTGATGCAATCCCAAAAAGTTGCAGCAGTCCTAGCACTTATTACTTCAGTAGATGTTTCTCCTCCTTGTGAGCTTGAAGAATAGCCCACCATGCAAATATCATCATCAGTACCATCATCATTATTAGCTTCACCTTATTTTTTGGTCCACTTCACATGGAGGATGGGGTAAAAACACCTATCACACCAATCAATAGTAGCAACCTCTTGAATATCAACAACCCTAGCAGTTAAGGGATCATGCAACATTCTTCCTTCACGTGCTTGAGGATGTCTCTTTGCAGATCCATAGGTCGCTTACCTTTGTCATCAAACCTCTGATCATTCCTATGGTGATTGCCAAATCTATCTTGTGTTTACTTGCCTAGGTTGACCTTTGAATTCTTCCCAATTCCCTTCTTAGCTCTTGCCAATTTATATGATATTTCTTTGGCAGCCCTACCAAAATTTTCACAACCTCTTATAAATCAGCACCCTTGCTAGCTTGAGGTTTTTCAAAGTTTATCAGTTTTACACCATCTCTCTTGAGAGGTTTCCCAACAGCCTTGATATTGTTTTCAATTTTAAGTGCCATGGTGAAATCTTGTCTTAGATTGGTAGGGTTCTTGTCTCTTAGGTAATAGGCTTCCTTCTTATCAAATGCATATGCATATTTGATTAGACAAGATTCATCACAAGGCCTCAGACTAATAGGAAACCTTCTAAAAGTTTTGTTAAACATTTTGTTGAAGTCATGGACTGATTCATTGGGGTTCTTCTTGATATTTTCAAATTTAGACAAGAGAAATATAGGATCAGTCTTGTCACCATATTACAACCTAAATGCATTTTTGATTTCAGTCCATGAATTAATAGAATTATCGAGGCATAGCCTTGTACCAATCCCTAGCATCCTCTTCTAATGTATGAATGAACAACTTAATACACACGTCTTCAAACTCTATCTTGAAATATTCCATCATGTTAAAAAAAGTTTGAGATGCTTGATCACCGATTATCAAATTATTACCTTGGAATTTTGGAAATATATTTATGACTTCTTGTGGGATAGCATTTGGGTAACCATCCATTCCTCTAAAGTCTATAGGACTAAAGGTGTTAACAAAAATGGAGGTCTAGGTTAAGCCATATTGTTTGGTGGAGGTGATCTTAGAGGTGAAACAAGATAATGAGGAGTGCAAGATCCTCGAGGCTCAAGAATGTGATTCAAAGAATGGTATTCTCTAAATGCTGATTTTCTTGGAAAGTTTTATTAGGATTGAAACACACATGTGTAGATTGAAGAAGGAAATTACTAGGTACAAATGCAGAAGGACCTTCACTAGCCGAGGAAAACAAGTTTATGAGAGGATTGCTTTAATCGAATCACCAAGAAGAGTGATAATCCTCTACCAAAGGTTGATCTCTCTCACCTATGGATATATTATGCCTAATGTCCTTATTTAATAACTTTCCAAACTCTTATCCCTTCCACTATGAGTTTCTTGAATCTATATACAACTTCTTAGTAGAGTCTTTAAGGAAGAGAGATCTTCTTCCTTCCATTTTGTAGAGATTAACAACACAAAAGTAAATGACATAAATGTTAAGACACTTTGGTACTTTATCAAGATCAGAACAACATGGAGTTTCCACCGAGGATTTTCACCTTAGTTGTGAAAATGCACTAAAATACTCTGTCAAATATCTATCGGCGGTGAAAATCTTGCCAAACTTTACAAATCAGACCTTCCTTCTTGTTGAATCCATTAATCACAAATGCAAATGAAGTGCAATAACTCACTCGGAAACTGGTAAAATTATATGTAGAACTTATATCTTCACCTAATCCTAAATCGACTATAAAATGATGCTTCAATAATGTATTTACATGCGAGAACTTGTAAGGGACATTACTAGGGTTTGGTATGCATTCAAACATCTCAAATATCTATGTACATGGATCAAATTGAACTAAGAGAATATCAAACTCAAAACTCTACTCTTGAATCCAATCTCATAAATCTGATAAGAAGATGTTACTCAGATTTATAATTGCACATAAATCACACAAGAAGTATTATCGAGAGATGTAAAATATCAAATATGAATAATGTCCTCGAAACGGCACGCTGAAATTGTTGGTGTAGTTGACAAGCTAAACAAATATGGACTGGTAATGAATCAGAAATCAATCTCATCGATGTAAAATATTTCTCGAATGCAAAACAATTCCTCAGAAACGACGCCAGAAAGGTGTTGGTGTTGTTGATGGGCTAAACAGATATGGACTAGTAATGAATCAACAAACCAATCTCAAAAATGCAAATTAGTTCCCAGGAATCTAAAATAGTCCCCGACAATGGCACCAAAAAGTGTTGGAACCCAAATTTGTTCTCCTTTTCAGTCTGAGCAGCATCAGAGATATGGCATGAAGCTTGAAGTCAGATAGATCATGATGTGTGTCATTTTGTAGCCGGGGATGTGATCTAACTGGCACTCAGATTTGTGGAGAGATGGGTAGCACCTTGAAAGGATCTTGATCTAATCCTCACTATTTTAGGTTGTGCCTTTCAACCAAGGTTAGAGAACCTATATTGCAGCCTCTTTTTTGTGAAGGAGGTGGGGATATCCTTATACTGTGCATATTTTATGGAGATGGCCTTTGGAAAACATGATCAATTTTCCATTATTCAAACTCAACAGAGATGTCACTACTAAATGATGGAAATGCTTTCAAGACAAGGCTGAGACTGCTAGAGACATGGTGTGATCTTGATTTGTTTTGTGCATTTTTGTAGATGGGTTAGATCCTTTTGTTGACACACAATGCAATGTAGGGGTAGTATGGGTAGGATTAGTTTGTTTAAATGAATTTTTTTGGTGGGGTATTGACAAGAAAAACTTGGATATATCAGATCTTTGACAACCTCTACAATACTTGAACAACTATCAGATAAAATGCTTTAAATAATCAGGATATTCTTTCAACCGGAAGAGGCATAAATAGAAACCTGTGTTTCACTCTTCACACAATATTTGAGAACTCAAACAAAAATATGAAGTAAAGAACTCAATTAAACACAAAATCCTTGATCAAACCATGCCTAAGGTACCCCAAAGGCTTACAAGCAATCTCTATAATCAAGGAAGGTAAAGTGATTTTAAATTTATTTATATCTTTATCGATGAAGGCTCTTTTGAACATGATATTGCAAATGCCACTAAAATATCAATAAGAAATGGAGATTCATTGTGTGATTCCTAAAGAATTTCAATGCAAGATTGCAACATGAACAATCAAAACTATTTGAAATGATATTTAAAATGATAATAGACATCATATTGCCCAGAAAAACATAGATTAACTCAAAAGCTTGTTAGATTCATCAGCAGGGGAGAGTTTCATGAACAATATCATAGCTGTGTGATGGCTATACACTTGTAACCAAATCACATACATGAAGATCCAACACAGAAGAAATTATCCTGGTTCTTTGGTGGGTTTCTTAGAAAATGAGCTTTCTCTCAAAAATTTCTCGTGATTTTCAACTTCCCCTCTCCCCTGCATTTCTCAAAAATGCATTATATATCTCTTGCCACATTTGATCCTTCTTTCCCAAGAAAATAATATGCCATGGCATCAAGTTTGTTACAACAATTCCTCATGATATTCTAAAAGTGACATTTAACAAATTTGCAACGAGAGTTGCCTCGGTGTTCTAAAATGGTGAATCATTGCAAATTTTCAGATCACATCCTTCTTGGAGGAACTTTTTCATCATTAAGGCATATGCGAAACACCTTTTCACCCTTTAAAATTACCTCTCTGACTTTCAATTTGACATTTCACATGTTTGCTCAAACTGGGGTGAAAATTACTTCAAAAACATTTCAAATCAAAATATTGAGTCATGAAACTGATTCCAATGATCCTAGAAAGAAAATGACCTGAATTCACCAAACATTTGATGAAAAAAGATGTAAAATTCACATCTCCAAGCTTCCTGGAGCAAAAATTGCGGCCAAAAATGAAAATGTACAATTTCCCTTGATTTGCTCTATCCTTTAATCTGGGCCCTCCACGTGTCAAAAAACAATTGGAACTGAATTTGGTATCAATTTTTACTTTTCCACATTTTTTGGAAAAATGGAAAATTTTGACTTTTTTCTCTACCCCTCCACCCTTGAAATTTGAGCTGACACGTGGCACATGGTGGGTCCCATTGGGTCACACTTCAATTTTGCACATTTTGACCTTTTTAAAAAATTGAAAAAATTTCACTTTTTGCCCCACGGGCCCGCACCTCTGATTTTTCCCTTGACACGTGTCAGCCTCTCTATCGCTACAAACCGCGGGCTCAATTCTCATTTTAACTCCCTTTTTTGCCAAGGGAAAATTTTCAATTTTCCTTCCATTGGTCTCCATTCTGGCTTACTCTACCTTCACCACATGTCTATTGTTGGTTTGCTCATAGGCACGCAACTTAAATTTTTCTTTAATTTCTTTTGCCAAAAGGGAAAAATTCCCCATTTCCTTCTGCGGCCCACACTTCCCTCTAACCTTTCATGGACACGTGTCCACCTGAGATTGGCCATGGGGCCGCACTTTGAAATTTCACCTTAGGCCTTTTTGACTAAAAGGGGAAAAGTTCCCTTTTCCTTCCACAGCCCGCACTTCCCCGCTCTACCACCGCACCACCACGTGTCCACCTCTTGCTCCATTGTGGACCCGCGGGCCATTCCCCAACTTTTTCCCCTTTCACCAAAAAGGCAAAAATGCCTAAGTCCCCCTTAAGAAATGCTGCATCCCTCTCGCACTGCCATGCTGCCATGTGTCCACCCCTGTTCCATTGCGGACCCATGGGATTTTCCTCACCCTTTTTCCCCTTCGCCAAAAGGCAAAATTTTCCTAAGTCCCCCGCCGGCTTCCCCTTCTGCCTTCGCATTAGAGTGTGACGCATGTCCCCTCGTGGAGTTGCAGGGGAATTTTGAATTTTTTCCCAAAGCTAAAAATGGCTAAGTTTTTCAAATAAAACCCACCGATCCTTGTCCAACCAGAAGCGACCACGTAGGAAGAGAATTGTGAGCTTAATTTTGACGGTCAAATGACACCCGTATGACCGTCAAAAAACACAGAATTTACAGAGATGCCCGAATTCAATTTTTTCTTCATGGGTGATGGATTTTTGATCAAAGGGCACATGGAAGGAGTTTTTAAACATTTTACAACCATGGCCATGGGTTTTTTGAGGAAAGTAAGCACAAATCGATCAATTTTAACACTCACATTTGGGAAAACATAGAAAAATGGTAGAGCCCATGGATTTGAAAAATTTAGGGCACGTTCATAGCAAACTTGGAGATTTATTTCAAATGGGGCAAGGAAAATGAGTTTATTAGCATTTTAAAAGGATTTAACTTTGAGAAAAAAATTTATAGACCACCAAAATCGAAGATTTTTTTTTAGAAAGAACATTTAAAATTTCGTGGCAACACAGTGCAGGCTTGAGTATTCTTGAAAAATGGGGCATGTCAAATAATTTTAAAATGTAATAAGGCATGGAAACAAAGGAATAAACTTCATTCCATCCAATCAAACTATAGAAAACATTTCCAGTGCAATGCACATGAAAGGAAAATTAGCACAAAATAATAGAGGATCAAAATGGACACCAATAGATCGTTGATGCAAAATCGCTGGATGTGGTTAGAATAGATAAAATTCCATTAGTTCTATAACTTCAGAGAAGTTCCGTAACCATAGGAAATCATTAAGGATCAAAACCGTGAGAGTTCCAGAGGCTATACCCAGGAGTTCCGGAACTAAGTTCAAAAATTCCATAACTAAATATTAAGTTCTGGAACTAATTCGAAAGTTATGGAACTAGATGATGACTGTGTAATGGAGCTATGGAACTAGCTTGGAAGTTCCAAAACTAAGTTGTATTGGAAAAATGCTACTGAAAACATGTTGAACACTATATACTTCATTTCTTCTCTTGATTAGACATGCTTTATTACAAACCAAGAAGACATGGGGTGAGAAGTAGAGGGGGCCTTGTTCGCATTCCCATCCATATTTTCCTATAGGTCTCATTGATATGAGGAATTATTGTGCATAAAGCTTTTGCTCTTTCTAAACTCTAGATCAGATTTGTAGGGGATATTACTTCCCTTCTTCTCAAGGAAACCGTAAGAAGTTCCCACCTTTTCAAGCATCCCTCATAAATATCTTCAAAATTATCCTCCTCATAGGAGGTAAAGGTATCAATACTTTTTTGTAAGCTGGAAAAATAATGTGTCTTGAATCGTTCATCAAAGGCATGAGTTCTAAAATGTATGAGGAAGGTAGAAGGTTTACCATAGTGAGCTCTCATGCAGAGACCAGTTGAGCTAGCTTTCAATAAAAACTCGATTCCCTTTCCTTCCATGCAATTTGGTTTTGCAGAACAAAGACAAATGCATTGAGCTGACTTTCCCCCACATACAAATTGATCATAAATCCTGTGTTTTTCTCTAGCATCAGATTACAAAGATAGAATTCACATAGAAGATTTTTCTACTCAGGACTAGCTAAAGAATAAGCTATCATGAATTCAGATTCATCTTTTAGTTCATGTGGAAGTCCACATGCAATCCTTGACAGTTCCAGCAAATGAATTGTTCTTATAAAAACAAACTATATGCAGGAGAGGGCCTCCTATAGGAAGGAATTTTTCACTCATAATGCAGACCATATGAATTTTTTCAAGACATTTATATTTGTTTCATTCTTCCTTATAAAACTTTTCTTCCCATTCTTTTCTTGCTTTCTTTTCTTCTTCCATATTGGTCTTCAAATCTTCATTTGATGTTTTAGCCTCTCTGAGTTCTCTGTAAGTGTCATTCCATAGTTGTTTGAGTGGAAAATAAGTTAACCTCGGGCCTCAATGCGACTGTGTGGACACAACATTATGTTTTCTAGAAGTTTGACATTCTTCCTCTTTCTCTATCAGCTATTTTTTAATTACTGATAACTCCTCATTCCTAGCTGCAAGCTGAGTTGTTATCTCTCTAATGAGAATTTCCCTTTGTTTTAATTTGATTTTGAGGAAATCCAATTCCTCATCCTTTTCTCTAAGCACCCTTTATTACATTTACCTAGCCATGACCCCCTTCACCCCACTAATATTAATTTAATTAATTTAATTAAATTAATGCATTATCCTCACTATATTTATTATTTAAATAATATCCCCACATACAATTCACTTAGACACCTCACCAAGCCAACTCAACCTAAGACCTATTCTTAGCAAGTTCCCATAACTAACTAAGACTTACCCAAACCCTAAAAATCAATGCCTACATTCCCTCTAACCACATTCCCACATGCTCACAAGAAGCTCCCGTCTAATCCATGGGATAATGACATGAGATCGAGAAAATCAGGAGGATCTCCTAGTTTAGTAAACCTAGGAAATCCCACCTTGACCGATGTCGGTTACCCCTAACCATCACGGTTAAGCCAGGACCATCGTCGGTTACCCCTTTTAACCCCAAAACAACCTTATTCTCAAGGTTGGAAGTTGGTTGGAAAACATTGGGAGAAATTTGATGAGCAAGAACACATCTCAGAGAGATAACGCATCTTTAGAGAGCCAATTCCAGTGAAAACTCACATCGAGGAAGGAGATTGAGCATCTTCTCTGCCATGACCATCCCAGCCATGATCTGATCTATCCAAGCAAAGAGGAGTGTACATGCAGCCCATGTAAAGCTTTTCTTTTAGTTGGTGATCACTTGCAACCTTCAAACCCATCATCAGCACCTCCATCCCTCACACACAGCCTTCGGAATGAAATCCAAGTAAGTACAACATCATACTTTCCTGGTTATTTCATTTCATCATCATTTTATCATCCATTGTTTATCTTGCTCCCTATTGACCTTCTCCACATTTTCACCTCCATATACCCATTAAAACTCACAAAAAGCCTACTCCAGTCACCCAATACCTCATCCCAACCAACCAAAGTCCTTTGTGCGATCACAAAGAGACCACCTAAACTTGTTTATGTGACATTTCCAGATCTCACGATAATTGGCACGATTACACCTAACCATCGTTGGTCACCCCGACCAACACCGGTCTCTGTTTTCCCACATAGACCTAAATAGAGACCTACCCACCTAATTTTATCTCACCCTCATTCACTTGTGATCTACCCGAGACCTTTATCAGACCTGCAGAGACCCAGAACCAATCATTTGACCTTTGGATTCTATTCTAGCTTAGCTTGTTAGATTAGATCTATTTCTTATTGTGTTTTTAAGTGAGATACCTAAATCATTTTAAAATAACAATAGGATTTACTTTGTTTACAACATTGAATTGTTTAAAATAGTGGATTGATAGCCATCTAGGAAGTATCATACTTCTCGGATCTAGCTCACGCTAGGTAGTTCACTGCCCATATTGTTTAATTCCTTTTGGTGGTCTTGTTTTCATTATAGGTAGTTCCTCCTAGCCAAAAGGAAGCTCTCACGATCAGTTGTGGATTCGGAAGTCATACGCGCATGCAAAAACCCATCAACCAACATTTGAACAGGTATTCCTCCTACACCGTTACCCTATCTGTTTCATCCACACTTCAAAAACAATCTCTAAAAAAGTGAAACATTTTGGCACACCAGTGGGACCCATCCAGGTTCCTTGCATTTCATTCATTCCTAGGAAAAAATTGTGTGTTTTTTTCCCTTCTAAAAAGCGTACACACTAATTTTCTTCCTTGGTAATCCACCTCTTCTTTCTATTTTCTCTAAAGGAAACTTTTCTTTTGGTGTAATTAAAAAGAATCATTTCTTCATGTTTTCTACATTGTAGTGAAAGAGCATCCCTCTTCCTCTTCATCTTATTGTGTCATCCAATTTCACATTTTCGATTTGGGTTTAAAAAAAGTGCATTCCATTCTGATTTATTGCATTAGCTCACATTAATTGAGGGCAAACCTATACGTTGGAAGTCATGACCAGCTGATGGTTGATAAATGAATCATAGAAAAGCACTTCTATCCTTTTCTCTTTCTCTGAGTCTTACCAAACCACACAAAAATTCAAAATACATACATTCTTAAACAACATCCTACCTAGAAGAAGTTGTAGGTGATCACATGATCATGGCACAGTGGGCACCCACTCACTTGCTCTGTCGAGTCATACTTCAGAGCGAAGCCCACCCCACCATAACATACCTAAAACCTCACCTTTTAGATCTCCTTCTTTGTAGGAAGCCATCCTCACCAAAAACTCTATTTCACAATTCATGTGTCAGTCCTAAATAGCATAAGCTAAACAAACATAATAGAAAAGGCACTCCTAGGATCACATTTTCTTAGTGTTTTTTCTTGGCTTGCATTTTGAGGTGAGAGATCACGTTCATCACTTTTTTTGTTCATCCTTGCATGCTCCTCATCATAGCTGGTGTATTCAGCTTCACTTGAGTGTGCTTGGGCCATATCATCATCATTCCCAGAATTTTGGGTCTGATTCTACATCAGATTTTAATTCACAACCACTTTCTTTCATCATTGTTTCAATTTCACAGTAACCATCATCGGTTACCTCTGACCACCATCGGTTATACCCAACGACATCGGTTCCAGTCCTTTTGCTAACCTACTCAAAAGGACATTTTACTTCACTTTCTTCCACTTTTCACAGTCTCTTGTCACTTTGTCATTATTCCCATTGACATTTTAAACATCCTCATATTTGGCATACCTATCAAATTTTACCTTCTACCTCATTGTTTACTCACTTTGTCCATTTTCTCATAGTGTGATCGGCGGTGGTTACCCCGACCATGTCGATTTTCCCTAACGGCATCGGTTATCCTATTTCACATTCCAGCCACCATTTGGTACTTCATCCACTTTTTATCACCAGATTCACCTATTCTTGTTGTTCTCTGTATCATTTACAGAGAAAGCACCCTACCTGATCAATACTGGTTCACATGGTGCTGACCCGAAGACAAGCAAATGCCCTCGTATTTCATGCCAGTTGTCAACCACTCCCACCTAGTCCTTCACCACCTTCTATTTTATCACCAGCCATGGATCCCATCCAGCCTACTACTATCACTACCGAGATGAGGAGTTTGCATGACTCCTTGACCAGAACCCTACCACCTTGTAGTTTTACCTTTCCCACTCATCCACTCGAGATGCCTCGGGTCAGTTGATATATGACATGCCCATATCTATCCCCTAACTCTCACACCCACTTCCACATCGGCCCCATCTAGCTCCGTGCTGCCCACATCCACCTTACCCCCAGTCATTTCACAATTAGGTTCTATACCACTGCTATGACTGCCACATTTGTTACCTCTGTGGCACCCATTACATCCACCATACCCTCGATGACTACCCCAAACACAACCTCATCCACCCCTAATGTCTCATACATACCTGTAGCTACATTCCCACCTCCAGTGTCGGTGACCCCTACCCCATTTCGAAATGGTTCTTTCCATTCCACAATCATTAGCCCCTATTGCCACTAGGGTTACCATGACCCTTCCACCCCCATATACATACTACCAACAACCTCTGTTTCATCCATTATTCATTCCGGGTACATACCCCTATTTCACTACCTTCTTCTCCACCACCCTACATGGTAGCCCCATACACTAGAGTGCCACCCCCATTATATGCCCAAAACCAACCTCCTCACGCTACTACGGGAGGCATCCAATCATCACAACCCACCAATGACCTAATTAAATTGATGTTGGACAAGATGCAGACATTGGAGGCATCGGTTTCCAGCTCTCGCAACACTCTCACCTACGATGAGATTTGCAATGAGCCTATTCACCCATCCATTCCTATCCATTCATACCCTGTGCATTGGGAAATGCCTAAATTCAATCATTTCAATAGCAAAGAAGACCCACAACAACATTTGGTCATTCAAACATGGGTGTTATCTGATCGCTCATGATGATGCCTTGCTTTTGAGAACTTTTCCCATGTCCCTCACTTGGACCTGCATTAGATTGGTATAGTGGGTTACCTAAACACTCTATATTCTCATTCAATCAGGTATCCCAAGCCTTCTTGGATCATTTCTCTATCAATATCGTCAAGAAGGTTACCATGACCGATCTATATTCCACACGTCAGTATGAGGATGAATCTATCACAGATTTTGTCACTCATTGGCGCAGCTTGATCAATCAACTTACCTTCCAACTACCACAAAATGAACTCATCGAGCTCTTCACATGAGCTTGCACTAGACATATCTCCCCGACCTTGCAGGTCCAAACCTTCCAACATTCGATGAGGCATTCACTATGGCATGAAAGTTAGAGATTCGGGCCATCGAAGAGAAGAAAATCCAATTATGCAATAAGAATTCAGCATTCAAGTTGAATGATACCTCTTCTTCTTCCAAACCACAAACCAATTATTCAAAAGCTAAGGGCACCACTAACGCAGTGGTACTCAAGGCCGGCCCAGCTCATCCATCGAATCAGGCTACACCCTCATCTAATCTCTCACATGTCCAGACTTTTCAATTCGAGACAGAGCAGTGAAAATATACCCCAATTAGGGAACCTTACTCTTCTATCTTAGAAAATCTTATCAAAGATGGAGCCATCACCCTTCCACCCATAAAACCACACACTAGTTTTTGACCTGCTCACCCCATGCCCACATGGTATAAAGAACATGATTTCTGTAACTATCATCGAGTAAAGGGTCATAGTGATGGAAACTGCATCACTTTCAAAATATTGTCCAAGAAATGCTCGAGAAAGGTGAGTTAACTATGGATAATCCCAATGCCACCCCAACCAAAATCTACAAATCTTCAAAAAACCATTTCCCAACCATGCCCCTTCATCCAATCAAACCGGTGAGACATCAACTCACGATACCCATACCCATGAGGTTCACGCTATCTTTAACGAGGTACCTGTCACCTCTCAATTACCTCACATCCCTTCCATAGAGGAAATCCTAGCCCAAAATCCTCCTTCCACATTGGAACCAACCTCCCTGTTCCTTCACCAATAGAGGAACACCTTTCATCTCCTTCATCACCTACGGAGGGGTCTTCCACTAACATCGAGACCATCTCACCCCTGGCTTCTCCACTTAGAGAACCTTTACCTACAGTACCTCCTCCACCCATAGAGGAGCACCCATTACCTCCTCCACCCACAGAGGAGCACCCATTACCTCCTCCACCCACAGAGGAGCACCTATCCATTCCTCCACTTATAGAGGAGCTCCCATCATCTCCTCCACCCATCATAGACCCAGTTGAGATACCTTTTCCTCTTGGCGAGCATTCTCCATCAGCTACCCAAAATCCAACAGACCTACTTTCGGCTCTCTTACCCACGGAAGCTGAAGTTGCCAATTCCCCATCTCTAAGATGCATTTTACGGGAATTCCCATTAGGTCCTCACCAACTCCACCCACAGACGTGTCATTCTCACGTTTGGCCAATCACTTAGATTATGTGGATAGGGCTTTACTATGGGGGCACCTCTTACTCCCTATCTCAACACAGATGCAGAGATCCCTCGCTGATACCTCCACTATCTACCCAAACACATTTCGACCCATCAAACCAAATACAACCACCTCTGTCACAACCCCTTCCACGATACCCATTAGCACTCACACCACACCCTTACCCATAACCCGACCTACATCTAAACCCAAACCCACACCCACAACATTTGCCTCAACTAAACCTATTACCACTTTAGGGGTCACCCCGACCACCAGCCTTACTCATCCACCTATTAAACTGGATTTAGCTACATCCTCCAATGTCAATACCACACCTACTCCAACACCCAAACCAAAGAAAAAAACTCATCGACCTCATACCCCAACCACACAATCACACCCACACTTGTCCCATCTACCTTAAGACCTCAGCTACCCAACATGGTCAAGCACCTTCACCCATCCATAAACCAATAACACAACAACCCATTCCTTCCTCACAAACCTCTAACCTACCCAGGCACACAACATGACTTACACCCACACTGTCTCTTTACCACCAATACCTCCAATACCCTCAACTATTGCTTCACTACCCACTACACTTCAGTCATTGTCCCTCACACCCCAAGTATGACCCACGTCATCTACCTTCACAGCACCCCCGTTATCCCCATGGGTAACTCACCCTCTTCCTCCATCTACTTTTCCTTCTAGACCTCGTACACCCACATCACCTTTACCCAAGAAGGTGCAACCCAAAAAAAAAACCCTACCCCCCCACAATAAGGTAGTCAAAACAACCCACACCCTCCTACCCATCCATCTACTTGTACCCCTACCCAAAAACACACCGACCGATACCTAAAACCACACCAGACACCTAAACCCATAGCTCGACCCATTCCTACTCTTCCAAAAATAGTTCCTCGACAATCAACCACACCTACACCCAAACCCACATTCACTTCCCATTGTGATCCACTAGCAGGGTCCTATGCCAAAATTTTAACCAACCTCCTCGAGACTTCTGTTATCACATTACCACCACTCCAGACCTTACGACCCCCTCAAACCCAAGCCAAAAGGGTTTGATGATACTAAAATTTGTGCATACCATCATGTGTGCAGGGCATGATGTGGAGAACTGTAAGGCCTTGAAAACCATCCTTATCCAATTGTGTCACACGAAAACCAACTTTGATGATGACCTTCTCGAGAGGATCCTGCTTCACCGACACCCATTCCCACACTTTGCCCACTCAACAACCACAACCTCCACCCTCACCACTCCTAGAGCCACCCTCCCAGAGATTTGAAATTAACATGGTTCACATCGAGAGAACTTGCCACCACCACCACCCAAATGTCATTGCACCCAAACTGACCTCACAGGGTTTTTCTCCTCCGGTAGGTTTTTTCCTTCATGTCATTATACCACTCACCCTACACCTTCTCCATTTTCCAACTTCCCTCAAATCAACATGATACACATCACTACACATGCATAAAAGGGAAAAGAAAAGGCAACTAACCCACCACCAATCCTATATACCCAACATACCATCTGCACCCATACCTAAAATAACTATCCATGGCCCCACATACCCCATTTCTAATGGCATCACACATCACACCATGCTCAAACAATTACACCAATCTCCCCTCAAAATGTCCTTATATGACCTCATCCAAACCTCGAATCCCATCGTCAAGCCCTCATGGAGGTTCTTCAATCTATTGAGGTTTTACCCAATGACCCTACACCCGTAGCCTCCATTATCACACCCCATCATGTAGCCTCTCTCACCAAATTACCACCTTCATCCTCACCTCACCTTGTTCACCAAGTGGCCTCCTTAGCTTCTCAGAGGAGGAGATCGCGCCACACCAAAATGATGACCCGGACCCAGCCCTCTTCATCTCTGCATCCACATTGATGACATACGGGTACGCATGTGATGATTGATGGAGGCACTAGCATTAACATCATTTCATCCCATGCATTTTCTCAAATGCACATACCTAAAATTACATGCATAAACATCCGGTCATGTTGCATTCATTCAATGATGCTATCACCTCCACACTAGGCACTGTCATCCTTCACATTCACGTGGGCCCCCACATTGTTCCAAATTGTTTTATGTTTTGGAGGGGGAATTCCAATATAACTTGTTGCTTGGTAGACCCTAGATCCATGTCATGGGTTGTGTTCCCTTCCACTTTGCATCGTTGTGTAAAGTTTGAACATGAAGGACACACTTATACCATTCCAGCTGACCCATCACCTTTCAAAACATGCAACATGCTTTACTGACCCAATGATGTGCTCATACCTATCAAGCCATCTACCTCCTGACAACCAATACTGCTTCACCTACACCTCCACCTACCAGTACAGACCACTACTTTCACCACACATACCTCCTCCATTCCTACCACTGCTATAACCTCCACGCTGACCCATTAGCTTCCCAATCCATTAACTCCACCTCTGCATCGACCTCTGACACATCATCCATTCCAGCTACCTACATACCAACCACTTGATCCCTTGGAAGGTGTTTTTCAATGCCTCACTCTGGGAGTACCACCTATATAGTGTCAACACATTCCTTACTCCACACGAGTATGGAAGCCTTCACCAACACCCTCTTATGATCACCATATAGGAGAATGCCTCCTTTATGGTCCTCCTCATCTTCGTACTAGTCTCACCTATGGGGGACTTGATACTACCACTTACACACCTAAACCACCATCACAACCCCACCCATTTTCCATTGACTTCCAATCACTTACCAATCACCATTTCACCCACACCTTCCTGCACCATTGTGCGTGGAAGGGTTTTGGTTTTGGATTTTATGAGCAAGGCCACCATACATGTTATTCCATGTACCACCCAAAACATAATGACCATAGTGGTATCGGCTTCCCCAAACCTCCTACCAAACAAGCCCACATTGAACTCATTGAAGACCCTAGCCCTCCTCCACCTTCATCTTCATCACTACCTTCACCCACTCCACCTTCATCACCACCCTCACCGATAGAGTCGATGGATCCTGAATCTATCCCCCTAACTTTTTTTTTTCATAAACACCATTTCCTTGGGGCCTTTGACTTATCAACGCGAAGGTGAGGCCCCTTCCACTCTTCCATTCCTGTATCCTGAGATGATCGATGATGACACACCTATAATTAACATCATTCAATGTCAGGATGATGAATCCATACTCACCTACCTTGGTGCAGAAGACTCATATATTCATCGGTCATTACCCTCTGAGACACAAACCATGTTGAATGAATCACTATCGAGATCAACATTCATACTCAGGATGACCCACATCCTAAAGATCGGACAATCTTTAGATGTTGCTTGAACAGGAAGCCATCACTTCTTTTCTCCAAGATCATAACCACACTTTCACTTGGTCTTACGCAGACATGCCCGGTATTGACCCCACCATAGTGGTCCACAATATCGTAACCATTCCCGATGCCAAACCTATCAAACAAAAGCTGAGGAAAATGCACCCTCGCATTGCTCTTCTCATCAAAGAAGAACTTCAGCACCTTCTTTCCATTTCCTTCATCTTACCCATTGATTATCCTCATTGGATTTCTAACATTGTCCACTATTTACTAAAGCAATAGGGGACTCCACATTTACATGGACTTCCATGACCTCAACCTAGCCTTTCCCGAAAGATGACTTTCCCTTGCCCGTATTGATCAACTAGTTGACCTCACCACTGGTCATGAGATGCTCTCACTCATGGATGGCTTCTCGGGTTATAACCAAATTTTTCTTGCCCCAGAAGATCAACACAAGACCGCATTCATTACCCCTTGGGAACCTTTTGCTATCGAGTCATGCCTTTTGGCCTTAAAAATGTTGGTGCTACATATCAGCGTGTTATGACTTACATCTTCCATGATATCATGCATCACATATTGGAAGATTACATGGATGATCTCTTGGCCAAATCTAAACATCACTCTGAGCACCTCACCATCCTCAAAACCATCTTTGACCACCTCATTAAATATTACGTCCCTTTAACCTAAAAGTGCATCTTCATGGTTCTCTCAGGAAAGCTCCTGGGATTTATTGTTTCCCTCCATGGTATAGAAGTTGACCTGCTAAAGTCAAGGCCATTCTGGAAATGCCTCCACCCACTAACCTTAAACAACTCCATAGCTGCAAGGTAAATTGTAGTCCATTCATTGTTTCATTTCACAATTATCTGATCGGTGTCAACCATTTCATCATCTTCTTAGGAAGGATGTCTCCTTTAAATGGGATGATGACTATCACAAAGCTTTTGAGGCCCTAAAACAATACCTTCTCCAACCACCCGTACTCATTCCACCTAAAGATGATCAACCTTTTTACCTATACATATCAACTACCGATCATTCCTTGGGAGCCATGCTCACTCATCGCGATGAACAACACAGGGAGCAGGTGTTTATTACATAAGCCATACTCTTTTGGACTATGAAACCTGATACAACCATCCAAAAAAAATTTTCTTAGCCTTAGTTTTCATTGCCACCAAACTCCGCCATTACCTACTCAACCACAAAACCTATGTCATGACCAACACCGATCCCTTACACTTCATGTACACCAAACCTTATCAAAATCAGCGCATGTGCGCATGATGGCTTATGCTTTTAGCTGATCTTGACCTCAAATTCATTCACCAAAATTCCATCAAGGGCCAAGCTATCACTGACCAATTGGCTGACGCACCTATTTCTGGGGATCAACCCTCTAATTTTGACTTTCCCGATGAGTCAATTGCTACTCTTTCCTGGATGAACCCCCTTACCAAATGACACTTGTTCTTCGATGGTTCCAGTGTCAGCATGGGGGGGGGCTGGTATTATCCTCATTCCTCTAGATGGAGAACCCATGCCTTTGTCTTTCAAACTAGACTTTGAATGCAACAATATTGTTGAGTACGAAGCACTCATACTAGGTCTCCAGCCACATATGCCCTAGATGTCAAATCAATCCACATCTTTGGTGATTCACAATTGGTCATAAACCAAGTCAATGGTATGTACCAATGTCGTAATGAGATACTTCAAAAGTATAAACATCATGTAGACATACTTTTGACCACCTTTGATCATTACACCCTTCAAACCATCCCACGTTCAACCAACAAATTTTGATACCATGGCCTGCTTAGCTTCCCAAATACCCACTTCCCCTACCGATTCCAAAATATTTGTCACCATACAATGCCTCCATTCACCTTCTTATTTACCTCATGATGTTTACTCAATCGGAAATGACACCCCTAACCTGAGTGACCTTTGGTATAAACAATACTCAACTACCTTTCCCTCTCCATCTTACCTCTTGATCTCACCCATAACGGACAACGCGCCTTCCTTAAAAAGGTCTCTCTTTTTCATCATTCTAGGGGGGGACTCCTCTATAAACATGGCTTTGATGGTATTCTCTTACGATGCCTCACAAGTTACTGAAATCCTTATACCATTAAGGAGGTTCATGATGGCATATGTGGAGGTCACTTTAGTGGCCTTGTTGTTGCTAAGCGTATTCTTTACCTAGGCTATTACTTGGCCGACCCTTAACCATGATTGTTGTGACTATGTCAAACATTGTGTGAAATGTCAACAACATTCCAACCTTCATCATACACCCAGTCATGCCTTACAGGTCACTCGTGACCTTTGGCCCTTCTCTCAATGGGGTTTGGATCTTGTCGGAGAAATCAATCCTCATTCTTCCCAATGCCATCAATGGATCATAACTACTACCGAATACTACACAAAATGGGTGGAAGCCATACCACTCATCTCCATGAAAGCCGAGAAAATATGTGAGTTCATTAACCATCACATCATTTGTCACTTTGGTGTTCCTCATCACCTCATCACTGAAAATGGAAAACAATTCAAAAACAAAACATTGCAAAAAATTTGCGATGCCTTTGGCATTCAACTTAGTTTCTCATCACCTTATTACCCACAAACCAATGGCCAAGCCAAATCCACTAACAAAACCCTCAACAAAATTCTCATGAAAGTGGTTGATGATACTGGGAAGGATTGGCATACGCACATTCCTTTTTCCCTATGGGCATACCGCACTAGTATTCACACTTCCACTATGGCCACACCCTTTTCACTGGTCTACGGTATAGAGGTTGTTCTACCTCTCAAGTCCAGATCCCCTCACTCCATTTCTCTCCATGACATGCTTACTGATGATGACTTTCATCAGGACCACTTAGCACAACTAGAGTTATTAGATGAACATCATCTTAACACTCTGGATCACCTTCAAGTTTACCAACAACGTATCAAATGTGCTTATGACAAACGTGTTCATGAATGAACCTTCCAAGTCGGTGACCTTGTCTTGAAAGAAAATCAACACGTAACCAAAGCAAAAAAAAGTAAACGGGAAAATTTGCCTAATTGGCTTGGACCATACATCATAACTCATACCTATGGATCAGGTGCCTATCGTTTATCCTCACTTGATGGTAAACCCAAACCTGAGCCCCTTAACGCATTACATCTTTGACCATTCTATTGTTGACTCATTGTCCTACCTCACCCTTTGTCTCTTTACAGGCTCGTCCCTTGAGTGCACTATCCACTCCATACACCTCCTAATGATTAAACAAGAATCATGTGAGTACCCATCACTTGTTATCTTCTCTTGAATATGTGTACCACGACACTTGCACATAGCATGATTCTCATGGATACTTTTCATCTACCTTTAGATGAGATCCCATGGTCATTCCACCTTGCCTTTTGAACAAGAGTCCTATCCTCCACCTTGGTCTTGTCCATGATTTCAAAGACCTCACATGGGACCAAACTCCTTGAGTCAAACTTCTAATAAAAAGATGACTCCCTCAAAAGGACATCTTCCTCTCAACAAAATTGCTTGATATAAATAGACTTGCTCCCTCGAAGGACAGCTATGTGAAGCTTTCAAAAAAAAAAAAAAGAGAAACCAAAGCTTCCCACATCGATCAGCTTCACGAAGACCTCAAGGAGTACCATATTATTTATCCCATATAGACTTCCCACATCGATCAGTCTATCATCAAAAAAAAAAAAATTTTAGTCATGGACTTGCCCATTGTGACCTCGGACCTCTTGCCCAAAAGCCCTGTCACTCAAAACATATAAATTAACTACCTTTCACCCACCTTACCATTTCCACTCTCATTTCCTCAATCACCTCAAGGGACATCTTGGAATTTAGACATTTGGTGATCTTGTGACTACCTTCATCGTAGAACAGTTAATCGTGCAATGCCTTTCGGGTCTTATGTTCATCACCCCCTCCAAGGTATGATCTACTCGGTATGATCCTACCCAATCAGGTGGCTTTATTTCCCCCTCTTATCTTTTAACCATCTTTGTTTACATTTTGATTACCTTATATAGGACTTGGTCTCGACACTTACCTTTGAGGTAGTCCTCCCCTTTCACCATAATCACCTTCACCTACATCCTTTTACCTATAATCTACCCACACCTATTAAACCTAAACCCACAACATGCCCAAAACCTACCAACTCATTTTCATATTCTTCCCTAGCTCATGGGAGAACTACATCGGCCTGAGGTCCCTTTTCTCTGGGACTATGTAGGTAGCACTCCAGGGCATGGGGCCCTTGGAGGTTAGCTCGGCCATTCTCTACCCTACCCTAAAAAATTTCATCAACCATGCCTAACTCACCATTTACATCACATTTCACTTAGTTCCCCTTTTATAACAAAATTGGAAATTAAGCCACATACATAACAAGTTGCTTACCACATACATTTATTACACCTACCATCCCTCTATCATCACTATGCATAGATTATACAACATTTCATATATGACCCATAGTATCATTCATTGCCAAATAATAAATCATAACTAACTCTAACCTAACCCATAATAACCATGCCTATAACCAATGAATCAACCATAACTAAATTTGCCTCATCCATGCCTATAACTTGGATTTCCATGAACTAAACACCATATCATCATGCCTAACTCTCTAACTTTGACCATGCCTAACTCCACTTAACCATAACACGACTCGATCCATGCCTAAAACCTTAACACATCCATCCATAATCTATCACTCGATCACTCTCTACTCATTATCCATGCCTATCCATGCAACCAACCTAACTCTCATCCATGCTATACATCAATCACTTTTCCATCACTATTCAAATAACATCAAATCTCCATATCTCATCTCACACAATCCATATACTTTAAATCAAACATCATATCTATAAACATATTAACACCCATTTTCACTCATTTTTCATAAATCTTAACACCCATCAAACATATAACCGACATCACCACCAAATATCTTGCCCATCTCATGTTCTGACACTACTACTATGCCCATCTCATGAATAATCATGAATTTTTTTGTTTTTATAACATCCTCCTAAAATGATTCCCCTTTTCATTGGTCTCATGCCCTACCTCACCATCATTTTCCTATACCGACGTCGGTTATCCATGACCACCATTGGTCACCCTAACCTACACATTGCCCTTTTTTTCCATTTTACCCCACCCTTTACCTTGCTCCTTTACCCCATCCAACCTTTACCCAACCCATTACCTTACCTTTCCTGACCTCATCATTTACTACCTCCATTTTCCTCCTTTGGGGACTCATTATTTTACCCCTACCTTGGCCTTACCCATGCCATGACCTAGATATTTGGACCTGACCATCGCTAGTGACCTTTGACCTCATGTGTTCGCTATACCTTGCGGCATTGTTACCTGTGTTGATTGACCTAATGACCTTACCTAGCCTATTGCCATGACCATTTATCCTAACCCTACCTTTGGTGTACCAGAACATACCTAAACATTCCTGCACCTAACCTACATTGTGTTTCCTGACCATATCCTATACCTTGGATACCGGATTCACTTCACCTTGTTTGGATAAACCTATCGACCTTAGATGATGTAGAGTTTTCCTTCTCTTCAACCCGGTAGCGTGCTATAGTTTATACGTGTGTGTGTTTTGATTGTTGCTACCTTTGACCCTGACCCATTACCTAGATTTCCCAGAGTAGACCTTTCACCCTTTTTCCCTATACCCACTTGCCTTTTCCTCACATTTACCTTTTATCAAACCACTCACCACTTCAGCTTGTTGCCTCATCAGTTCTGGTTTGAGGGGGATCACCTTCACCCACACATGGGGCAACCACATCTTATTTTTGTTAGCATCGCTTACCAATACAAGCTACTGCAACAAAAGGGAAAAATGTAGACACTAAAATTAGGTCACACTCCCCTTTTGTCCCTCGACATATAAGCACCCTTTATTACATTTACCTAGCCATGATCCCCTTCACCCCACTAATATTAATTTAATTAATTTAATTAAATTAATGCATTATCCTCACTATATTTATTATTTAAATATCTTATTTAAATAATATCCCACATATAGTTCACTTAGACACCTCACCAAGCCAACTCAACCTAAGACCTATTCTTAGCAAGTTCCCATAACTAACTAAGACTTACCCAAACCCTAAAAATCAATGCCTACATTCCCTCTAACCACATTCCCACATGCTCACAAGAAGCTCCCAGTCTAATCCATGGGATAATGACACGAGATCCAAGGAAATCAGGAGGATCTCCCTAGTTTAGTAAACCTAGGAAATCCCACCTTGACCGACGTCGGTTACCCCTAACCATCACCGGTTAAGCCGGACCACCATCAGTTACCCCTTTTAACCCCAAAACAACCTTATTCTCAAGGTTGGTTGGAAGTTGGAAAATTTGGGAGAAATTTGATGAGCAAGAACACATCTCAGAGAGATAACACATCTTGAGAGAGCCAATTCCGGTGAAAAAACTCACATCGAGGAAGGAGATTGAGCATCTTCTCTTGCACAACCATCCCAGCCATGATCTGATCTATCCAAGCAAAGAGGAGTGTACATGCAGCCCATGTAGAAGATTTTCTTCAGTTGGTGATCACTTGCAACCTTCAAACCCATCATCAGCACCTCCATCCCTCACACACATAGCATTTAGGAATGAAATCCAAGTAAGTATAACATCATACTTTCTGGTTATTTCATTTCATCATCATTTTATCATCCATTGTTTATCTTGCTCCCTATTGACCTTCTCCACATTTTCACCTCCATATACCCATTAAAACCTCACAAAGCCTACTCCAGTCACCCAATACCTCATCCCGACCAACCAAAGTCCTTTGTGTAATCACAAAGGAGACCAAAACTTGTTCTGTGACATTTCCAGATCTCACAGTAACTGGCACCGGTTACACCTAACCACCGTCGGTCATCACCCCGACACACCGGTCTCTCTATGTTTTCCACACCCCTAAACAGAGACCTACCCACCTAATTTTATCTCACCCTCATTCACCTGTGATCTACCCGAGACCTTTATCAGACTTACAGAGACCCAAAACCAATCATTTGACCTTTGGATTCTATTCTAGCTTAGCCTGTTAGATTAGATCTATTTCTTATTGTGTTTTTAAGTGAGATACCTAAATCATTTTAAAATAACAATAGGATTTTCATAGATCTTCTTCTTTTTGGTATATTCTCTCTTCCCACTTCCTTCTTGTTCTTCTGTAGGGGCATAAATTTCCAAATTAGTTGAAGGAGAAAATGGAGCTGGTATTGTCCTTCTGATAATATCAGGGTTTTTCTTAAACTTGCCAAGAAACTTTTCCCAAATTTCTTCTCCATTTTTCTTTGACAGAAAATGGTGTTGGCATACTAAATGAACTAACCTGTGATGCCTGATTGTCCCAACACCCCAGGAATACCTCTGGGCCATGGTTTGGATAGAATAAAAAAGAAACCCTGGAAGGTTTATTATGTATTTTGGTTTTGTGGCTCCATATTTTAGATATATGAGCATCTTCAGGACTTCTTTTCCTACGGACCCAAATTGACCATCACAGGTTAAATACTTCACTATCCAAAATGCTACCCTATCAAAGGGTTTGGGAAAACTGGCCCTTCTGACCCCTTTTATGATTTTCTTTGTATTGTAAATGTATTGGGGTTCAGTTTCCCCTTCTTCTAAGAGGTTTCAACAAGTTATTTCAAGGTCCCTTTGGTAGGATGTGGGACATGCACAATTGGCACTCTAGACACATTACTTATTATATTCACAAAAAAAGGAATAAAAATATTTCTAACCTTTGTCCTGGATTTCTCTAGGTTTATGATGAATTCTCTTACTAATTCATCATTATACTTTGAAAACTTCTTCAGAACTCTAGCCATCCTGCATGCTCAAAGATAGATGCCACTTCTTCATCCATGAGCAGTTGGGAATCATCCTCTAGTTCTGATTTATTTTTAATCCCCATATTGACTCAAATTTTGTTTCCTTTGATTATGTGCAAATCGGTTGTAGGGCTTCTTGATTAGCTACAAAACTAATGATTTTATCTGTGGAACCTCTATTCTTAGTCTGTGGAACCTCTGTTCTTTGTTACGGAACACAAGCTTAATTCATTGCTTCTCCCTCAAAATCTCTCTACAACTTATTTCACTTGATTTTGCACTAATGATTACTAATGATAACTATTCTACCACTTATTCCATCCATATCATCTCATGATTACTCACTTGTAATCATAATGTATAAATAGATGACTCATCATACCAACTTTTAAATCAAGTCAAATCACACATGCAAACTTTTAATTTAACCCTAAATAAGTTAAAAGATATAATTACCATCCTTGATGATGTAATCCTTTTGTTATGATGACTCATCATTCCTACAAGTGGAATAAAACACGGTTAGATAAGACAGCTAGAATTCCAAAGAATTCCCTTTTATTTGAATTAGCCATAAGAGGAGGTCAACCGCCATTGTTGGTTTTCAATTGACCTCTAAGAGAATTTTTTTATTTTTTTATTTTTCTCTTTTTTTTGGGGGAAGAAAACACCATTTACTAGTTTTCATTTTCTTCCCTTTATTCTAGATCTATCATCTGATTATTTGATCATTTTAGAAGAACTGGGTTCTTCCATATGATCAAATACTTTTTCTCGCTTCAATCTTCCTCAAGAATTCATCCTTAGTGAGAGGCTTCCTATAGATTTTTATCCTATGTCCATTAACAAAGAGTGTTCTTCTACTGCCATCAATGGGAAGTAACTGAATAGAACCATTTTCAAATATCTGCTCAATCTGATAGGGTCCCAACCATCTAGTTCTCAATTTTCCCTTGAATTGTTGGTACTTAGAATCAAATAGCAATGCCCAGTATCCTACTTTGAATTTCCTTTTCTTGATATGTGTGTCATTCCATTACTTCCTTTGCTCTTAGATTATCTCTATTTGCTGAAGTGCTTCCATCCTCAATTCATCCAATTCATTGAGTTGAAGGATTCTTTCCTTTTGAGCTGCATCCAACTCAATACCCACCTTAACTACTATCCTCAATGTTTGTAGTTCAAACTCAATGGGAAACAAGGGATTTTTCCCATAGACTAACTCATATGGTGAAAACCCTGTTGTAGTTTTCCAAGTTGTATTATAAGCCCAAACAACTTCAGGTAGTCTCTTTACCCAATCTTTTCTCCCAACTTCAACTATTTTGGTAAGGATGTTTTCCAATTCTCTATTTGTTACTTCAGCTTGTCCATTTGACTATGGGTGATAAGGAGATGACTTCCTATGATTGATTTGGTAATACATTGTGAAAGCTTGGATCATATTAGACATAAATTGTGGTCCCTGATCTGAAACTATGCTCCTTGGTGCTCCAAACTTTACCATAATTTTGTGCCAAAGGAAATCAACAATTGCTTCTTTAGTGGCATTTGTCAATGCATGCACTTCTACCCACTTTGTCACATAGTCAATACACACAAGAATATATTCCTTTCCTTATGAAGGAGGATTAAAGGGACCAACAAAATCCAATCCCCATCTCTCAAATGGTTCAATCACTACTTGAGGTTGAAGAGGCATTTCATTGGTGAAAGTTAGTTGTCCCATCCTTTGACAAGGATCACACCACTTGATATATCTCTTCACATCCTTGTATAGAGATGGCCAATAATAACTAGTGCCAAGTATCTTATGAGTTGTTCTTTTCTTTTGAATAGTGTCCTCCACTTGGTTCATCATGACATGCTCTGAGGATGTCAAATATTTCATCTTCTCTTACACACCTACGTAAAACCAAATTAGGGCCACATTTAAATAGCATTCCATTTAACCATTTGAATTGTGCACTAGTTTTGATTAACTTCTTTATTTTTTTCTTAGTGAAAGAAGGAGGAAACTTCCCTATTGCAAGATAGTTTTCCATATCAAAAATCCTGGTGTAACTCACCGAAAGAGAAAACAATTGTTCATCTAGAAATTTATCCTTGACTGGATCTTTCTCCCCTGTAGTGGTTAGTCTTGATAAAAAAATCAAATACCACATTAGATTTACCTGGATTGTCCACAATGGTAATATCAAATTCTTGTAAAAGTAATAACCATCTAATTATTCTTCCTCCAATCACTAGTTTATTCATTAAATATTTAATTGATGAATGATCTGTGTGTACAAATATTTTGTACCCTGTAATGTAATATCTGAACTTATTAATTGCATAAATCACAACAATAAATTATTTTTTAGTGGTGGTGTAATTATTTTTAGTGGGAGTAATATTTTTACTGAGATAATAAATAGCATACATTTTTCCTTCTTCATCTTTCTGTCCCAAAACTGCACCAATGGAATTATTTGAGGCATCTGTTTGAATATGATGGGATTGGATTTTGTTGGATATTCTGCAATATAAGGAATTCAATTGGATATTCCCATGAATCCACCATAAGCGCCACGTCTTCAATAATCCCTTCTAGTTTTTCTACTGCATCGTCTGCCATCTACAATATGGTATTAGTAGGTTGTATACCCATTAATGGTAATGTTTTCAAAGTTTCCACTATCATTACATTTATAGCCACTCCCAAATATACCAAAAAATTATGTATATCCTTATCCCCTATAGAGACAAATAACAAGACTTCCAAGATCTCTGTATGGTATTTGGGAAGTAAAAGTTTTCCTACTAATAAATCAACAATTTTCCCATCTACTTTGATAGTCTTGGGGTACTGCTTTTTTCCTTCCATGATTTTTCAAACATAATATTTTGATTCATTTATTCAATTCTGGAATGTCCTTAATTTCTTGTAACATTGGTATTTCAATATTGATTTCCTTAGTTCTGTACTCAATTAGGACTCTTTGGTTTCTATAGCTTCTTTAAATCTCTCTCGAAATGGAGTCTTAGTAGTGTCACTATCTCTGGATCCTTTTCTTTGCTTTTTATATCCTCTTTTTTAGGAAAAACAAATGAATAGGGATTTCATTTTCTTCTCTGTCATTTTAGTCATTATAACTGATTGGACTGCTAATTATTTTCCCGAGATCTAGTTTGAATATCCTTACAATCCATGGCATGTAAATCAACCGATTTTTCTAGTTCCGTTCAATAAAAGGAGTTGTTTGTTTGTTTCTTGGGTTTTCTACTTGTTTGTCTTTGGTATTTTCATTTAGAATATATTCTTAGTTTGTGAATTCTATGTAGGGGATCCCATGATGGCCTCGTTGATTCGATTTGGATATGTTCTTCCTTGAGCATAATTACTTAGGGTTCCATCCAGTTGTGACCAAGCATAAGGATTTCCTTGACCAACCATGGTTGTTGATGTCCCTAAGCATACCAAATTTGATTTGCCCAATCTTGAGGGTTCCATGTTGGTTAAGGTACCCAGGTGGTTGTCCCCAATTTTTTGGTATTGTCTGAGCAGCCCATGGCATCATCCGGGGAGTAGGAACCGATCTTGCATAAACTACCCTTGGTTAGGTTGTCTCTGAACAAAATTCAATTCTTTTGTTGTAGATGAGGCAATGGTTTGTTTAATATGATTCTTTATGACTGGGAGTAGAGAAAAAGCATCAATATCATGTTCTTTAGATTCACAGATAAGACATACTTCTATTTTATCCAAAGGAAAGTCTCTTATTGCATGATTCTTCCTGCATCTAGGACAATACATAGCCAATGGTTCAGTTTTAGCATTTGCTTTAGCTTGTAATCCATCCATAGTAGAGGTTAATTGAACTAAAATGTTTGTTTTAAAGTTTGCTAACTCATCCATTAGTTTTTTCATATCTGGATTTAGAATTTTCACCAATTTTCCTTTTCTAGGTCCACCCCTTGTTCTGGAATAGCTTCTACAAATCTCCTTAATTTCATTCATCCTTAATTGATCAATGTCTCCACCTCCTATCAAGTTAAGGGATTCCCTATATTTTCATCCAAACCCTTAAGAAAAATGGTTTTACTTAACTCCTCTTGAAGTAAAAATCCACACCTTTTGCTCACAAAGAGGAATCTATCTAAATAGTCTTCTATATTTTCATCCTCTTGCTTGATTTTGAAGAATTCTTCCTTCCTATTTCTCCCTCTACAATAATCCTGGTATTTGTCTAGGAAGGTAGTTTCCATTTATTGCCCAAGTGGTAATAGAGTTGGATGGTAATCCCATGAACCACCTCATTGCTGCATCCTTCAGAGTGGATGGAAACAACTTGAGTTTTTGATTATCCATTTTGTAGTCATAGGTCTAACATAGTACCTTGAACTCAAACAGAAATTGGTCAGGGTCTTTAGATGACATCCCTCTAAATGTGGGTAAATGTGTAGGTGAGATATTTTTCATTGGTGTATCATCATCACCCAATTGGATTGGATAAGTAAAGGTCCTATCAGTTCTCTTTCAACTTCCTCATGCCATTTTAAAAATATTTTCCAAATTTTCCTCCCAATCAATGTGGTATGTGGTATGCCTTAGGGAAGGTGAAAAATTAGGAGTAGGAGGTTGACTACTCAATTGAGAATTAAACCTCACCTTAAATGGATCTTGAGTAATAATCCTTTTCCGAAAATTTCTACTTCCTTTAGGTGACTGATCTAGAATTCCAAAGGTGGCAATTTTGTTTCTTGTATAACAGGCATGATGGTGCCTCCAATTATTGATTAATTTCCTTATTTAGACTAAAGGATGTTATGAATTCTTGTGAAGATGTTTTTGGGAGGAATCTACCCTATGAGTCTCTTGGTCTACTCATATATTTATGATATAGTAGGGAAGATCCTTCAACTACTAGATGTATGATTTTTGCTCTTGCTAACACTTAATTACAAAATTCCAACTAGTGATCCCCGAAAAATGGCACAAAAATGATGGGTGTCATTATTCCCTTCATTTAATCAACTTCCTGTTGATGTCATATTCAAACTAGGGGTGTGTCTAAAGCTATATGCAACAAGAATAATCCTATCGATCTAGTAGTTGACTGTAGTTATTTTTTTTATTTTATGGGGATATTTTCAATGTCTTAAGGATTTCTTGGTAAAAACTTATTTAAATCATACTATGAAAACTTTGCTAAAAGGAAACACACTGAAAGCTTTGCTGAAAGGAAACACACTTTGCAGAATGGAAATAAACACACTTGCTTTTGGAAATAAACACACAACTTAGAGTGCTTAAAAATGGTTGCAAGAAGAATAAGAATCTATCTAGACACCTACAGGAATGAGTATACAATAGATTTTAACTAGAAGAATCAAAAGTGATACAAAACTAGCAGATATAAACTATTTTCTTAAGAAATATAAATACCAAATAGATGAATATCCCGTCCTTGGGGAGTGGGCCCTTACTCCTCCTCGAATCAATATTTAACAAATTATAATTCTCTCAAGTTGGAATGACTATTTATTGTTAAAACATTTGGTATTATAAAACATACTAGGATCTTTGTACTTATTATATATCTATCTTCTATGTTCTATCTCTATATATTTCAATTTCCTATCTACTGCAGGTTTGCTTATATATACATTTACAATCATAGATGTCTCTACGATTCTGATGAAATCAAATCATGCCCAAAATAGATGTTGACTCAGATTGTGGCTGATTAGACAGCTGTAAGATAACTATCCTGGATCTGTGTTTAGAAATCTTCTCATCCTTTCCTGATTGAAAGGGTCGTTGATGAAAAATCTTTGGATGTGGTTAGAATAGATAAACTTCCATCGGTTCCAGAACTTCAGAGAAGTTCCAGAACCATAGGAAATCATTAAGGATCAAAACCGTGAGAGTTTTGGAGCTATACCTAGGAGTTCTAGAACTAAGTCCAAAATTCCAGAACTAAATACTGGAGTTCTAGAACTAAGTCTGAAATTTCGGAACTAGCTTGGAAGTTCCTTGGAACTAAGTTGTATTGGAATAGATGCTACCAAAAACATGTTGAACACTACATACTTCATTTCTTTGACTGATTAGACATGCTTTATTACAAAACTGAATTTCAAACACACTTTGTCGAATTTCGAGAACTTTTAAATGTAATAATCACAATCAATCAAAAGATAGACAATTACATCCTAATTCATATTAGATCAAATAAAAGTCACAAAATGAAATCAAACTTAATAAAAAGGAGGGTACCATTAGATCATATATTATACATTTAACGGGATATTCTCGCCTCATCAACCTCGACTTCTTCAAAATCTTCTTCTTTGATTACCATGTTGGTACCTTTTCATTTGACCTGGTCATCTGTATTGAAGATGGATTCAAGAGTAACTAGGACTTTTGGAAGTTTATTTCCTTTCAACTGTATAATTTGATCACCATAGGATTTTTGTAGTTTATCTTGGTGTTTGGAAGCAAACTCTACTTCTTGTTGTAGGAAAAGGATAATTTGTTGGTCACTATTGAACACTTTCCAGCTACTTACGTTATCTGGTACTATAGGATAGACCACCATTTTGACCATTTATTGCCCTTCTTTCATAATGTCTTCGGTATATCATACTTTGTAAGCCAATGGTAGCAAGTCTATCAACATCTTGATTTTGCTTTATGGGAACTGTATGAATTCCAAAAGCTTTGAAATCTTCTATCAATTCCCAAACCTGATTCTTATATGATCTCAATAGATCATTTTTGATGCACTACAGGATGTTACTTGATGCACAACCAATTCATCATGTCACTAAAGACTGTCAAGTATTTGATTCCTCTCTTTTGGGCCAGCTGAATCCCTTTTATAAGGGACTCATATTCAGAGACATTATTAGTATAACTAAACTACAACCAAAATGATGGGAAATATTTACCTCCTTCTAGATAAATAAACATAACTCTCGTCTTTGGATCCATTTTTACTCCTTGAACCATCAAAGAATAGTTTCCATAGTCCCTCATGAACTTCTTGATGTTTTAACCAACTAAGGTATGATTGTACCTTCTTCATGTATGTAGTATGTACCTAATCCAGTCTCTTCCAAAAATAACAAACCAAATTCTTCATTTTCCAATAAATCAGCATAAGGATCATATTGATGATCTATACTTACCTCATCAAGCACTGTATTAGGAATTCTTCTATGAGAGTAGTTGGCTCATGATCTGCATCTTCCTCATCTGGGTCACAAATGGCATAATTCCCATTTATGGGTTTAGCGGTGTATGGTTCCACATGATTATGACAAATCAGTTCTGCTCTTATAGTCACCTTTGTCCCATACCAAGTTCTAAGGATCATATGTGACCAGTTTGATGACAAATAACCACCCATCTTGGCAAGTGAAATCTCATGACAAACAAATGGCAAAGAGGGGAGGGATATCAATAATGGATATGTCTTGTGTGAATGACAAGCTAGGACATGCATGGATACTAATTTGGAGTCCCTTAATGATTCCACTAGTCATGTAATGTGGTAACATCCAATTGGATAACCCTTTTGATATTGAGTATATGGGATTCCCAATACATCTACAACTGCTTGGGCATTACGGAACTACTGGCTATAGAATCAATCATACAATTATACACCAAATGATCACCAATGATCAGAGAGATATAGAATGGTGGTGGTTTTTTGGCCTTAGGAATCCCCTTCAATTCCTCGGTTGACACAGACTAATTGCTATTGTTGCTCCATGACCCGATGATCTATCACTAGTACCAAAACTATTCAAAGCCTCCATGCAACAAATTCCTTTGAGAAGGAATGGAGAGTGCATCCCATATTATGACACTTAAATTGGTTTTCTTCATTTGATCCAAAATGTTGAACATAATTTCCCCAACTTTTTTGATACCCTTTTGGGCATTAGAGTATTCTTTTTAGAAATGCCTATATGGGAATCTGTGATACCCGAAGACTTGTCTTTCTTTGTAGACTTATCAGCGGATATTTCTAGTGATTTCTTTCATGTACCCTTATCATCCAACACTTGTGCTTGAAGATGTGAAGTAGATGCCTGATCAATTTTAGAAGGTTGAGGATCTATTGCTCTCTTCTTAGAATGTGTTTTTGTTTCTACCGTAGAGGCATCAGTATTCAAACCACAAAAATCATTTGTTTTCCAATTTAGTAGTGTAGTTTCATCAGAAGGTTGGTCTTGGCTCTCTTGGGTGGCTGGTTTGACTGATGACTCGGAAGATATACTCTAGACCATAAGGGCTTGACTCACTACATTTTGGAAAATATTTTGGTTGTGATCTTTGAGAACAAGGATAACACCATTCATAATATTGAAAAAGGTTATTTTGGACCGGAACTAAGGTTATGGATGAGCTCATAGCAGAAGGGTTTTGGAAGTTTAAAGGCTTCATATTTGCAGCTTGGCTAGTGACCTGGTTCTGGGTCTAACTATTTCCTTGAAAAGGAAGATGACCCGTTGGATATTGGGATTGGAACGGGCAAGCATATTGGGATTGTTTCCTTTTAATCACCATGAGCTCATTTCTAAAAGTTTGTAGAAATGATTTAACCATAGCCAAATCATTTGAAGGGGTTGTGACGCAGCATGGTTGATTTATTGGAAATTGTTAGAACCGGAGCAAGGACTTGATGATTTCCTACAATTTCGCAAACAAATGCATAGGAGGACTAGGAGAAATTTTACCTTCCCCGAATTGGGAATTTTCATCCCTTGTGGCAATCTCATAGAAATCATGAATTGTAGTTCCCCCTACATCTCGAACCATCACTACTATATAACTATTTAAGGCCTATAAATAATATAAGATTGCATTATTAGGAGATGGCCTTACCAAAGATCGGAACCCTATTCCATTTTTGTCAAACCAAAAATTAAAATCACTCATGTATTCTTGAGGAGCTCATTTTATGGTAGTGAGTTGTTCCATAAGTGATAGGTGATCACTTTTTTCCTCAAACTACTTGTAGAGATTTGTGCCTAACTCGTTCCAAGTAGTAATGGAGCCAATAGTTAAGCTTTAGAACCATTGGAGTGCTTTACCTTTAAATGACGTAGCAAGAATTCTGACTACCATGTTATCTTCTGTAATACTATGCACTGCACAGATACTAGCCACATCTAAAATGTGCTCCCAAGGAGTAACATTGGTTTCACCAGTATAAAATGGTAAAATTTTCAAAGCAAATACTATTATGGAATCCCTTTGGGCTAATAGCAAGGGGTTGCTAGCATTGAAAGGCGAGATAAACATTGGCTTCCATGGAGACTAAGGGTCGATTATGCCTTGGTGGAGGGAATATTTTGTCGGAGTGGAATGACCTCGATGAGGTAAAGTTGCAGTAGGGTGATGTTGAAATACCTCTTCTCCTTCTCTTTGGAGGAGATAAAGAAAGCTCGGTATGATGATAATTTTTTTGCTTTAAATAATCTCTTGTCTAGATTATTTGCATAAGTAACTACACTGAGACTTGAAATCTAGAGAAATGGAGTCTCCAAGTACTTTGATTCGTGCAAGTGTGAAGAGAAGTACCAACTTGTCCCACTAGGTGTGCCAAAAATGGTTTTGTCGAATCATTGCACCCTCTGAATGGCCAAACCATGAGCGGGATGTTTGGTGTTATTGGGACACATGGGATCACCTCTCAAGCTATGGGGCTTGGGCTCGAGGTGAACCTCCCGGATAAGGTCGACTTCCTCTTCCTACACTAAATGCTTTACAACTCCTAGTGTAATAAAATGGTTATCTAGCCCTATTCTAACATTGTCATGGGTTTTAGGGAAAGAGGTTTGCAAGAAGTAAATTATACTAGGTATGGTGATGCACCAAATAAAGGGTATTTTCAAACTTAGGAAGGGTTAATTCGAAGAGGATTTATACACCACAAACCAACTTCACATGCTGCAACTTAGAGAGGATACATGATATCACAAACTAAGAAGCATACGTTCTTCTGCTAAACTTAGATTATTCATGGATAGATCAAGTTTAATTAGAAACACAATCAATCACCACAATAATATAAAATAGACACATGTCAAACATCCACTTCATTCATGAGGATCAATGATAATATGGCTTGCATAACAAAAGGAAGATAACTTTTCACAACTGATATTCACACAATTATACCACTTTCTAACAGAATAAAATAAGATACTCTGAGATAAAGACAAGCCAACCACTTATACTAAGGAATTAGGCATTCACAAAGCATAAACACATCAACCATTAACATAATAACTCAAGCTTTCCATGGAAAAATATCACTCTGAATGTAATTGAAAGGTTCTTGAATATTCAAAAGCACTCTTCCAAGATTGAAGAGTAACTTCTCCCAAAAAATTGATCTCTCTCTTAAAAACTTAATGTACTTCTCTATTTATATGCATCGTTACAAAACTTTTACTTCATCTACCTTAGCTTACATACATCATTCATTGTATTCATTCAACATACATCATTAATGTGATCTTATTAGTAGTTTATTAACCATTCACAAGATGATGAGACAAGAGATAACATAATAACATGAGATAAGAAGTGGGAAAACCTCAAGGGAAGAAATCCATCTGAAACATCTACTAATATTACTCATAACAAAGGACTTGCATGAATATTACACATCACACAATATTTATTTAGTGAAGCACCCACTTCACAAGGAGCACCCCCTTATTTAGTATAGAACCTACTATATAAAGAGGCTATTACCCCTAAGTTAATCAAGGACCAACTGAATAAGATTATAATGAATATAATATATGTATTATTGCTTCTACAATAGATTGTGATCACAAGTTCAACTCCATACTCTTCAAACCCTCTCAAAACAAGCTCTTCTCCTACTCACTCAAATCTACTCCTCTTAGGTCCAATGACCTTTCATACTTGATCCTCAACTCTTCCATTTACCTTTTACACCTCTTGAACTTCCTCCTTTTTATCGCTCGCATCCCCATAGAATACTACTACTACAAATGAGAAAATAAACTAGCCTTATATACATGTCTCTAGCTCATAACACCTCTAGGTAGGCCATGACCATTAAGGTCAGTCATACCAACAAGAAAAAAAACTAATAAAAATCATATAAATCACTCCAGAAACCCAATTATGTCAGTAAAGGTCTCACAAACCAAGGAATAGCTCCAAGACATCTCAAATAGGACAAAACAAAGGTCTTCATTTCCAATGAATGAACCATGAACACGAAGGACACATAAAAGATACACCATTACTATAACATATCCAAATATATCAAAAACAACCTCTAACCATCACCAAATAGCTTAGGAACATTTGTATTAGCTATATCCACCATAAAACACACCAAGAAGCAAGCTACTAAATCTAGATCTTCAACCACCAAAAACCATTCCATAAGAGTGAACAAGTTCACATAGAAAACCCTCAATTCAAGATTATTTGGCCACATTAAAAGATGATTCATGAATTTAACTCAATATCTAGTCCATGAGACACCACCAAATAGACGAGAATACACCAAAACCTTCACCTCTTCTAAGTCTCTCAAACATGTTAATCATGCCCAGAAATAGGTCACCAAAATTGAGATGGTTCACATATCAAATCACCTCACCAAGAAATAATCCATAAATAAATGGAAATTTTTGTCCATTTTGCACCCTTTCAAAAATTAAACAAATTCGATAGCCGTGATCTCGAGGTACGAGAACCACGGAAGGGAGAAACTAGCCTCAGAGAGGTTTGAATGAGCCACGGCCAAAGGAGAAAAGATGTCAAAACATAGAGTTAGCCACGTAATGATTTGATCATACCATGGAGGTTGAGAAAGTAGAGATGCATGTAAATCCATGTTGTGCATAACTAGAAGCCATGGAATGAAGCAGAGGAGAAAGAAAAGCCATGGGTTAAAATTAGAACATGTAATTAAACGATCGAGGCCATGGGTATGTTAATGGAGCCGTAATTGACTAAAAATTTGTGGCCGAGAACAATAGTTGCGACACATGTGGAAAATCCGTTGGAAGTATGGAGAAATCCATATAAGTTAAAAGCCACATAAAATTAAGAATAAATCCACACAAATGGAGAAACTATAGTTTTCCGTGCGAAGCTAAAAATGGATATAACTTTTGATCCAATGATGATCTAATCTTTACTAATCTTATATCATTATAAAAGTATCAACCTCCTCCGGAGTAATGACATATTTATTTGTTAAATTAAAATTAAGGTAAGTGGGTAGAAAAAAATAAAGGCGTCTCTAACACGCAAAAATAGCACTCCAGTGGGCGCAACTGTTTCACTAATAATTTTTACATTTTCTAGGACGAAACATATAGAGGGTAAATGGTTAAGGAGGAATACTTGTGAAGTGAAGGTAGAAGGTAGAATACACACATTATTGATGTTATCCAAGCTAATCATAGAGAAATTATTTTTTTCTAGGAATGACTACTTGTAAATGTAAAGAAAGACCACAAAAGAGTATTCAATAGCATATGACGGTGGGTATCAGCGTATAGTAGATCCAAGAAGCATAGTACTTCTTAGAGAGGTTGTCAATTCACTATTTAATAACAATTCAATGTGAATAATAAACTGAAATAAATAGGTCCTATTACAATGTAATGATTTAGGTTTCTCATACACACAATACAATTAGATTTTATGCTTTAGATATGTATAATAATAGTAAATCTAATTAGAACCAAGGTTTGTTCAAGTTAGAAAGGTTTTTCAAAGGTTTGGTAAGTGCAGGGCTGATTGGTTGAGGTCTCTGGTTGGCTTTTGGCAAGTGGGAAGCTTCATTTAGTCTGAGAATATAAAATGACACAGAGACCGATATTGGTTAGGTAACCGATGTCAGTTCAGGGATGAAACCGACGGTGGTAGGGTAAACCAAAGTCGGTAGGGGCAATTGGAAATAACTTAATAAAAATGGTTTTGGGCTTCTCTGTAATTTCACAGAGAGTGAGAAGGGTGGGGTTTGGTTTGTAATATAACTAAGAAGACTCAGAATACAGAGGGAGAGGTCACAAAGGGTGAAAGGGATTGAACTGGTTGGGTTGGTGGATTGGTGAGAAGATGGATATAATGGATAACAATAGAAACTAAAAATAATGAAGGAGGAAAGAGATCTGCAATAAAGTAAGCACAAATGATTAAGATCACGTTACTTACTTGCTACTATGAATATCTCATGGCTGGATGGAGGATGGTGATTGATTGGTGAGGTGGTAATTTGTTCATTGTTGCGAAGTATGACTTTGTGTGTTCCCCGTGAATGCTCCAATGATCTGGAAGGGAATCCTTGGCCTGTGCTACTCTCTGGTGGTATGTAGACATCATTTGGATGAAGTAATGGCTCTAAGATATTCACTTGATTGTAATAGAAATCTCAAAACTCAAAACTCCCAACCCATGTAAAATTTTATATAATCGAACCGATGACAGTTTATTTTACCAACGTCGGTGAGGATAAGGCGACGTTAGTTAGGGTGAATTAGTCCAAGTTACCAAAAATAGCCTGATCTTTACTATTTTTGGCATGATTTTGATTGCTAATCCGGGTCTCAAGTGAGGGTTGACGCTTAGATAAGTGGGAGTGTTGTTGGAGAAGGAATAGGAATTTAATTTTAGGGTTAGACTAAGTCCCAGTTGGTTGGGATAAGTAGGGACCTAGTCTTAATTAATTAATAGGCTAGGAATAAGTCCATGGTGAGGTGTCTAGGTGATGTGTAAATTAACTTAATTAAATTAATTAATAATGTGAGGATGAACATTAATTCAATTGTAAGTAATTAAATTAATATGAATGTAGGGTAAGGGGTCATGGTTAGGTAAATATGTTACATTAATTAATTAAAGGGAACCCGGGGAGTGTGACCCAAATTTGGTGTCTACATTTTCTCCTTTTCATCACGTAGCTTGTATTGATAAGCGGCACTAAAAGAAATAAGAATTCGATGTCTCAAGTATGAGTGAAGATTAGGTTGCCCCAGTATGGATGGAGGTGATCCCCCTCAAACCAAGAACTGAGGAGGTGTGAAACAAATTCGGTGAGTGGTTTGATAAATGGGTAAATGATGAAAGAAAGAGTATGTGGGTTGTAGGTAAGGGTAATTTTGGGTCGGGTAATAGGTAATGGAAGTCTAATGCACGCACATGTATATATTACGATAAAGTACCAGGTTAAAGAGCTTGCAAACTCTACTTCATCAAATGTTGATAGGTTTATCCAAACAAGGTTGAAGTGGTTTAGGTATCCAAGGTATAGGATATGGTCCTAAACACCACTAGGCCAGGTGTAGGAATGGGAAATAGGTTTTTTCCAGGGCACCAAAGGTATGGTTGGGATAAACAACACAACATTTAGGCAAGGTAAGGTCATTAGGCTGAACAACATGAGTATCACATCGCAAGTTATAATGAGTACACGAATTCGAGTGTCACAAAAGGAGAGTGTCGGATGGGTGATTCAGGTAAGGCCATGTGAGGGGCACAAAAATTCCCCAACTAATGGTGAGGTTAGGTGATAGGTAATAAGGTCATGAGGGTGAGGTGTAAGGTCAAGGTCAACTTTGGGTTAGGCGAAAAAATTGTGAGAAAGTAGATGTAGTGCAATATGGTGCAATAGGGCAAAACGCTAACCAACATCGTCTACATGGCAAGCGATGTCATTCAAGAAACCAAGCATAGTGAACTATAGGCAATAAGACCAATATCGGTAATGGATAATCGACGTCGGTCAGGTCGGGGGTTGGTTAAAAAAGAAAAAATCCACATTTTACGGATTCATTATAATATTTTTGTTTATAGAAAATGACAGTGGAGAAAAATTTCATCACTTTTTGAGGGAGAAAAGGACAAGGTTATTTTCCAAGATGAGTTGGAGGTAGCTGAGTGGCTAGAGGAGTGAGGTAGATGGGTCCACAAGATCACTACAAGTGATTTGATTAGGAGGACTAAGAGGTTAATTTAGGCATGACTGAGGAAAGAGAGGGTGCTAAAGGACCACTCGTGCAGAGACCAGAGGTTCTAACAAGGAGGCGATGCTAGGTTGAGGTAGGAATCAGTATCCATTTGTTATTTGTGATTAAAATTTGATAAAAATAAAAAATGGGGTGGGAAATTTATAAATTTGAAATTTGGGTAAAAATGAATGAAATTGGGTATGGGGAGGGTGAAATGTAGGTTAAATAGGTGGGTAAATGAATTGGGGTGGGTTCTAGGTGGGATTGGGGTAGAATTTAGGGTGTTTTTGTAATTTTTTTGAAATGAGGTGCATGGGGTTGATCTGAGGGCCGAACTAGAGACCCGACAATCTTTGGTTTGGCATCGACCGATGTCGGTTGGGTAAACCGACATCGGTGGCTAGAAAGGGGACCGGTACCGGTTAGTGGTGACCAATGTCGGTTGTCTGTAACCCACATTGGTCACTTTGTTAAAAGTGACCTACTTCCTAAAAGGGGTAAAGTAGGGGTAATGGGTGTAGAAAACTAGGAGGTAGTTAAATGCAAACATATAAGATGTAGGTATAAGTGGATTTAGGTGAGATATACCTAGGAAAAGGTGGGTATGGGTATGGGTGAAGATAAAATGGATGATAGATGAGGTAAAATAGTTAGGGACTAGATATTCAGGTAGATCAATGTAGGTATGGGGTGTCGGTGGGGGTGGGGTAATTAGGTTTGAAGAAATAAGAAAATTAGTTTAGTACTTGACATTGTTAAGTTGTATGGATGCATGCATGACATCAGTTGACGATGTGGGACAAGGTCCCACCATTATTAAGTAAGATGTGTCCTAGTGTTATTGAGGATGAGTTGACACATGCAGATGTCGATTGGTGGGTTTTATGAACTACATGGGATCTAACATGATCACAATATCATGGTCACTCTCATCGATAGATGGGATGCAGTGACCAACACCTTCCATCTACCCACCGCGATATGAAAATCACACCTGGAGGTCAACATTATAGGATTCTCAGCTACCTATGTTAGTGGGGATAGTGTATTTAGTATCACCCTGATAGAACCTTTGAGTTAATGATTGTAGTATTTAGGGAGATGGTGAGTGACCTGACTGAGCATAGTGCCAGTCTTATTTATGGGGCTTTATATGTTGCACACCCATAAGATACGTGATTAGCAGTACTAATGATGGTAGCGGTGGGGTGCTATGCACTTCTAGATTCAGAGGGTGGCTAATTTCCTAGAGGATTGATGGGATTTTTGTAAGATATGATCAAGGATTGGATATGATTTTTATGGGCACGTGCATATTTAGTGTAACTATACATTGAGTTATGGGCTTACCAAAGGATGCGACGCTACATCATTTGTTGTATGTTCCTACTGCACTAGTGGGCGTATGAGCATATTGTGGTAGTGTAGCCATGAGGACTAATTGTACCATATTGGAACCATGGGGGATAGAGGGTAGGTTACAGGAGGTGGGTGGTCATAGGTGGTCATCCTCGAGTAGAGGAGGAAGCTCATGTCATAGTGCACTACGGGTGGGAGCTACAGGGATTGTATGCGATAGACATAGTCTAGTAGTCCTATGTAAGTTTTCTAGGTTTTAGAGGGATGGTTGATAGAGTCCAACGCAACTTTGGATTACAACAGGATGTGTCGCCACCCTTCCCACATTACTGCAGGGATGATGTGGAGAGACCTATTTCTCCACCCAGGCCCACAGACCCCACAGGACATGGGGAGGTACTAACGGATATGATATTGGATGATGCAAGGACCACTGTGGCATACATATAGTGGTGGTACATGAAGTTACTGAGCAGCACCACCATGGCCGAGTCATCCAGGACTTAAGCAATAGTGATGGTTTAGAGGGATGTCCTACAGGGATAGGTGATCACATTGGGAGTTCGATTGACAGCGGCACATGTATAGGTAGTTACTTTGTGCAGCTGTAGGTGACTACATTACTTGGTCATTTGACTGCTACCTGGCACAAGAACATGTACAAGTATAGGATCTTGTAGGGGATGGTGCACAAGTAGCAATGCTACGGGGAGCAAGTCATTGGTTTATAGGGATAGTTGGTAGCCACGCAGAGCACAGTTACGGCCTTACAGGCCTAGGTACCTATCTGACAGTACCAACACATGCACCAAGACAAGGGTCCCATAGTGCATTTAATGACACCAGGATAGGGTACTCCATTGGTAGGGTAGAGTTCATAGGTGATAGTTAGGCTGATGGCACCACCGCATACCATATCTATAGTGAGGTTTAAGGATTCCCTGAACAAGGCCCACTATTACCAGGATCATCTAACCACTACAGTATTGATGTTCCCTCTTATGTTGAGCACAAGGCCCAGGTAGATAGCCAATGAACGGACTAGATCCAAGACTCATAGCTCGGGTAGCACTAGGGGTCTTTAGCCTGAGGCAGGGGGTCGGGGTGTGGTTACTAGCTCTCGGAGGCCCAGGCCCATTAGAGGGAAAGGAGGAGGAGATGGAGGTCGAGCGAGGACCAGCAGGAGGGTGGAGAGATGTTGGCAAGGTGATTGATTGGGAGAGAGGAGGAGACAGGTGAGAGTTGAGAGTAGGTCCCAGGCGGGGCTGAATGGTCATGATATGTGATACTATATTATCATTTTGATTTTGATATATATACTAGCCTATGTGCCAAATATTTTGTGAGATTATATATGAGAGTTTTTAAGACACTTGTATCCCCAGTGTACATATGTATTGATACACAGACATTCCCCTTATATAGTTGATGATTATTATTGGATGGATGATGTAATATTTTTAATTTCCATTAATTTTGTGTATCATGGGAACTGGGTGAGTTAGTAATGATTTATTCAAGGTATTATAGGCATGATGGAGTCATGTATAGGCATGGTTTGGTCAGGTATAGGTATGGTTTGGTCAGGTATAGGCATGGTGGAGTCAGGTATAGGTATGGTTTGGTCAAGTATAGGTATGGTAGAGTTAGGTATAGGCATGATTGAGTCAAGTATACGCATGGTTGAGTCTAGGAGTAGGAATGATGGAGTCAAGTATATGCATGGTTAATTATAGGTGTGGGCATAATTGAGTCTAGGTGTAGACATGATGGAGTTGAAAATTTCCAAGTTACTGATTTTATGGAAATGATATGTTATATGTATGTTGTGTTTAAATTTCCAAGTAATTGATAACATGGAAATGCTAAATGGTTGTTGTATGATATGGTTGATGTTATAAAATGAAAAATATGATGAAACAATGTATGTTTTTGTGATAGATTAATCTCAAGTTATTGTGTAAATGGAAAATAACTAGGGTAGAATGTGATTGTAAAGGGGGGAAATATTTTAGGGGTAAGAGTTTCCAAGCTAACCTATTTGGGCCCATGCCCTCGGAGTGCTTCTACATACATGTGACAAAAACGGGCCTCAGGTTGATGTAGTTCTCCCATAAGCTAGGGAAGAATATGATAAGGTAGATGAATGGGTCAGTAGGTTTTAGGCATGATTGATTCTATGTCATATAGGAATGGTTGATTTTAGGTCATTTAGGCATGATTGAGTGTAGGTCATTTAGGAATGGTTGAGTGTAGGTTGAATAGGCATGGTTAATTTTGGTGGGAGAGGAATTCCCGAATGTAGGTTTCGAAGGTGTTGTCCTGTGTAGCAAAATCAATAATTAAGAAAAGAGGTGAACGGTAAGAGGAGATAAAAATATGCCTAATTGGTAAGAACCATTCTGAGTTTATCATACCAAAGATTGGATTATGAACGTAAGACCCTAAAGGAGTTGCATGATTGACTATTCTAAGGGTGAAGAAAGTCACATGATCATGAAATGTCACATTTGCGGCACATCCCTTGATTAGGTTTAATATTATAAAGGATATACGGTGAGGTGAAATGGGTTGTTTTAGCCTAACCTTGGTGTGAGACAACATTCCTCTTTTACAAGATACCCAAGACCAAAATAGGTAAGTCCATGACAAAAAAGTTATCTTTGTATTTTTGCTTTTGTTTTATAGGTGATCGATGCGGAAGTGCATGTGGTATGAATAGAATATATCCTTGAGGTCTTCATGAAGTTGATCGATGCGGGAAGCTTCATAATATTTCATTTTATTTTTGTACAAAGAATCTTATTTTGGTGATATACTATGTACAATAGGGATAGCTTTATAGTTGTCCTTCAAGGAGAGCGATCTATTTATAGTAAAAGATGGAAAGATAAATGTCTTTTTGGAGGGAGTAATCTATTTACAAGAAGTTTGACTCAAGAAGTTTGAATTTTAAAATCCCGTATATTAATTTCAATTTTTTTGTACTTTTAGGTCATGGAAAAGACTATAAAGGAGTATAGGCTTCTTTTATGAAGACAAAACCATAGCACATAGAGGTTAGCTATGAAAGAGATGTTTTAAGTGACGAAAAACCATGTGATTCCATCCTGAAAAGGAGGAAAAGTATCCATAACAATCATGCCATGAGTAGATCCATGGTACTCATATTTAAGATAAGGCTAAAAGGTGACAGATAATCACATAATTCTAGTATAGTCATTAGTCCTTAAAAGAGGTAGATGGAAGGTGAATGTTGCTCAAGGGATGAGTGTTTAATAGACAAAAGGTGATATAGGACTTGATTCAAAAATAGAATGATCGAATATCAAAGGCATTGAGGGGCTCAGCTTCAGGTTTACCCTCGAGTGAAGATAAATGATAAGCACCCGATCCATAGGCATGAGTAATGATGTAGGGCCTAATACAATTAGGAGTGAACTTTCCTGTTTGCTTTTCTTAGATTTTTTTACATGTTTATTTCCCTTCTAGAAAAGATCACCAACCTTGAAGGTTCATTCTTGGACACGTTTATTATAGGAATGTTTGGTACATTTTTGGAAGATTTGAAGGTGATCGAGAACATTTAGACGGTGTTCATCTAATAACTCAAGCTTAAAAATGGTCTTGGAGAATATCATTATTATTGAGCATATCTTTGAGTGAGTTATGAGAGATGGAATTTGAACTTTGGGAGGAAAGAAAGCCTATGTACTATAGACCAAAGAGAAAGGTGTGGCAATAGTTGAGGTGTGAATACTAGTGCGATAAGCCCATAAGGCAAAAGGAATGTGCGTGTGCCAATCCTTACCAGTATCGTCAACCACTTTCATAAGAATTTTGTTTAGGGTTTTGTTAGTTGATTTAGCTTGGCCATTTGTTTGAGGATAATAAGGTGAATAAAAACTGAGTTGAATGTCGAAGGCATCACAGAGTTTTCGTAGGGTTTTTAAATTATTTTTCGTTATCAGTGATGAGGTGGTGAGGAACACCAAAGCAACAAATGATGTGATGGTTAATGAATTCACATATTTTCTCACATTTTTTAGAAATAAGAGGTATGGATTCCACCCATTTAGTGTAATATTTGGTAGCAGTAATAATCCATTGATGACGTTGGGAAGAATGAGGGTTAATTTATCCAATAGATCCAAACCCCATTGAGAGAAAATCCAAAGGTCTCATGCGACTGTAAGGTGTTACAAGGGTTGTGGTAAATATTATCATGTTGCTGACACTTCACACAATGCTTGACATAGTCACAACAATCATGGTTTAGGGTTGGCTAGTAATAGCCAAGGTGAAGGATGCGATTAGCGACAGCTAAACCACTGAAATGACCCCCAAAATCCCATTGTGAATTTCCTTGATGGTGTATGGAATTTCAAAACTTGTAAGGCATCGTAAGAGGATACCGTCAAATCCATGTTTATAGAGAATACCACCCATGATGACATAGTGAGAGAAATTTTTAAGGAAGGCTCGTTGTCCATTGCGAGTAAGATCCGGAGGAATAATTGAAAGGGAAGGTAGTTAAAAAACTACTCATACAAAGGTCGCGTGGGTCGATTTCAATGTATCCTATAAATTTAACATCTTGTATTAGGTAAAAGGGGGATTTCAATCTTTGTATTGTGATAAATATTTGAGAAGAAAGACAGGTCATGGTGTCCACAAAATTATTAGTGGAACGTGAGGTGGTTTGAAGTTCATAATGGTCAAAGGTAGTCAAAATCATGTCAACATGATGTTTATACTTTTGAAGTATCTCGTTACGACACTAGCATATACCATTAACTTGGTTCACAACCAGTTGAGAGTCACCAAAGATATTAATTGATTTAATATCTAAGGCTATAGAAGTTTGAAGACCTAACACAATTGCTTCATATTTGGTGATATTCTTAGTACAATCAAAATCTAGTTTGAAAGATAATTGCATAGGCTCCTAATCAAGAGAAATGAGGATAAATCCTGCACCACCCCCACACTGAAATTTGGAACCATTGAAGAATAAGTTCATCTGGTAAACGATATCATCTAGGGAGAGTGTAGAAATGGATTCGTTAGGGAAGTTGAAGTTAGAAGGTTGGTTTAGGAGAGATCTACATCTGCTGCAGTTGGTCAGAAATAGTTTGTCCTTTGATAGATTTTTATGGATGAATTCAAGATCTGAGTCTGCATGAAGTAGAGCCAACATGCAACATGTTGTTGTTGGCAAGGCTTATCGTAAATATAATGTAAGGGGTCAGTATTGGTGACAATGAAGGTTTTGTGGTTGAGTAGGTAATGGAAAAGTTTAGTGGTGACAAAAACTAAGGCTAGGTAAAGTTTTTAGCATGAGTATATCTAGTCTCGTAGTCTAAAAGTGTACAACTTATATAATAAACCTCTTGCTCCCTATGTTGTTTGAAATGATGAGTGATCATGGCACTTTGGGAATGATCGTGTGAAAATGTAAAGGTAAGATGGTTGGTCATCATTAGGTGGAATAAACATAGGTAGTTAGAGGAGGTATTATTTTGAGGCATCAAAGGATTTGTGGCATTCATCATCCCATTTGAAGGATACATCCTTTTTGAGAATATGATGTGTTAAATAGAGAAAAATTAACAAAAGGCACACAAGAGGTCCATGCGGGAAAATAGGGCATGTTCAAAGGTGCGAACGGATAAGGGAAACACACGCATAGAGGATAAGTTCATATTTTGGGACTTATCCATTTTTGCACATGAGGATCTATTTTAAGAGATGGCGTGTAGAGCACATAAACGAGGAAGAGATTTGCGCACCACGCATTGGATATTTTTGGAGGATTGGTTACAAATAACTTTACATGGATGCGGTCTAAGAATAGGTTTATCACTGTCAGTTAACTAAAGTAAGTCTATTATTAGCACACTTGCATGTGGGGTTATGGCTGTAAAAAGTGTGTAGCTAATAATAGCATGCGACCTATTTTGGGATTAGATAAGTGGTGAAGGGAAAGTCCCCACCCTTATAAATATGTAGTGAACTACGTAGTAGAAGATATATAATATAAAAGAATGAGAGAGAGACAAATATATGGATGTATGTGTGAAAAACTAGACTATTGTATCAAATCATGTGCATATGGGCATAGAATGCCATTACTATAAAAACACGTTAATTATCATATTTAATATAATGGAGAATATTGGCTAAATCTAAGTGTTAGTTACTGTGTGTATATGGATCTAGTATGTTCTTGATTTCATCATGGTTAATACTTAATTATTTTCTCCCTTAGATATGGATCTGGCATGCTCTATAGAATGATGTATTAATAATGGAACTTGATGTATTAAGTCTTCATCATGATAACATCCTGCAATAGCAACCCTAAAGAGGGACTGGTACCTTTGCACGCTTGGTGAGAGTTTAGTCTAAGGCTGAGTGATGTGTCGTGTGCACAGGGGTCTTCTAGGCTTGTATTGCTGAATTCTAGGCTATATCATTGGTTCCACTACTAGGACCTCTTTTTCACTTGTTTTCAGGATGGTTTGCGATGAAGACATATCAGTTGACCTTAGCAAGTATTGAAGAGTGGATACATGATCTGGAAGAATAATACACATAGTGGTTCAACATTGGATTTGAGTTTAATGCACGTGTGTGGGTGGAAAATAACCTATATGACAGTTTATATGAGAGCTTCTTCATTATCTTTTTAGTAGAATTGTATAAATGGATGATTGTAACACCTGAACTGTTGTTACTTCCTCCTGAGCATACAAGTGTTGATACATGATTTCTTTTGTAAAAAGGATGTGTTCCTTTGAGAATTCATGCTTGATATGGACTGTATCTTCTTTGAGATTACAGATCTTTGACTGAGTCAGAATATGATTGGACTCTTTTATTTCTTTCATTTTACACCTGAGTTTAATTTGATCTCGAAATGAATTATGGAGTTATCCATCTTTAAGACCTAGCCTGGGATCAGTGGTATTGATCCAAGTGATGCTTTAAGTTTATTCGTGATGAATTAAAATTATAGACCTTACGCGGGTTGCAAGGTCTGGATGCATTGAATAAGCTAGTACAAAGTATAACTCAGGCTGATCGTGTTAGATGAATTGGTTCCCGATATCGTAATATCAGGAAGGTCTTGATCGTGGACCAGGTAATAATTCAGTTACATTTAATTCACTAGCCTATTGGCAGTACAGGAGTGAACCCTGTTCGTGAATGTATGTTGTAGATTCTTTTTCTGAGCATTTGAAATGTTAGACCTAACTGGATTTATTAAGGTTAGTAACCTAAAACTAAACTATAACCTAGGGGTTAGATTAGTGTTAATCTAACCTAGGCCTAGGCTATAAGATAATGTTCTAAGTTAGTATCTATGTGTTAAGAGGTTAGACTAAGTGTTATCCTAAATCCTAACCTAAGTTACTAACCTAACTATCACAAGAAGGAAGAAGGGGACCTATGGAAGGGCGCGAACCATGGGCGGAAGGTTCTATGGCATTAAATAAAGGGATAAGTATGAAGGACAGGTAATTAGGTAGAAGTTTTTAAACAGCTAGCTAGAGCAGACGCCGACGTGCAGGTCGCCAAAGTTGGAAATGGTCTTCGAATGGTTTTATCCATCACAACTATGGCGGTCGGTGGCAATGGAAATTTAGTGGGAAATTTAGAGTAAATGTCATTTATGAACTCGGTCTTCGAGCTCGGGTTTCATGGGAAGGCATGCAAAATGGAAAGTTAGTAGTTTGTTTGGTTTTTCATGCGCTCCGGTTTTCCCTCTGTCTGATCACTGGTTCTTCGCACCAGTCTTCTTGGAGTTGCATGGAAAATATGAGTGTAACTCGCTCTTTCCTCTGGCAAGGAAAATTTATAAGTCATGGTAATAGCAAATTTTTGTTGGTGGATCTAACTTGGAAAAGGAGGAGAAGGTTCGAGCTCTTTCAGTGGTCTGCTTCAAAATTTTAAGCAAATAACCAGGCATGTTAGGCCCTAACCTTTAAAAATCTTGCTCTCTTTCAAATGATTTCATTAGAACAACTCTGTTCAGATGATTTTTGGGAATTAGATGGTTTCTATGGTAGCCTTGTGTGATTTTGTTACTGTATCTTCTTGCTGGTTCGATTTCTCAATTTAACCCTTGATGGGTGTGTATTGTGTTTCGAATTGTTGCACTATTTCGTTGTGATTTGCATTCCGGCTTTAATTTGTGAAATACATGCAAGAAAGATACTAGACCTGCTCTGTGAGAACCCAAGTATTGTTCCCTTGTTGGGTTCAGGCTACAGTTGATACTTGTCGTTGATGCTTGTTGTCGATACTTGTCGGAAAAGATACTGTTGGACTTTTGATTGAATGTTCAGTATAACTCGACTTCCTTGTAAGTTCTGTCGTGGTTATTATAGATGGTGGTTACAGAATCTTGTTGGGTTTCGCTATGATATTTAAAGTTATTTGTGAACGGATAACTTTTGTGTTACAGTATTTCATTGCGACCTTGTTGAAGTTGTTTTTCCCTTGCGTTGAGGTTATGGGATTCAACCCGTTGATAGTATGCAATATATATATTTATTGTATTCAAAACGACTCTGTGGAGTCCATTGAATGATTCGTATATTATGGACCACTGTTGAAGCTATATATATATTTGAATATTGGTAATTTGATTTTGTCAGAGTCTTGAAGGAGTAACAGGTAATACGACCTCTGTTATTTTGTAATGAATACCTTCGTGTTGCAAGGAATTTTTGGTACAGACTCAATTGGTAAACTTATTATGTTTTCCACTCTATGTAAGCTTAGAGCGAATATTGTTGTAGGGGTTCAGTCGGATTCCTCGTTACGAAATCAGTATTTAGATTTTGTTTAAGCCTGATTGTGAATATTGACCATTGATTGGCACGGTTGGAATCTTTAACTTGTATTTATCTTGTATATCGGCTTCTGTAGAAGCTTTATCGTGAATATTGTTGCTCGGATTCAGTTTTAATCCTTGATAGGTATCCAGTGTTCTGCTTTTGTTTAAGCCTGATTAAGAACACGTATTGTTTTTGGCTCTGTTGGATTTCTTAATAGATAGATATCATGTATCTTAGCCCTGTAGAAGTGGGTCGTGAATACCATACTTTCAAACTCTGAATGCGTCCAGAAGTGAATACGGTATGTTATGTTTCCTTTCTGATTAATTTCAGTTAGATGTGGCTGTGCATGTTGCGTGGATTTTGTTTAAAATCTCTCTGCATAGTCATAGGGAAACGTCATTGCTTTAATGTTATTGAGTCTCTTGTTGACTGCGATAAAAGAGAAGTTCTTTTGATTTCGACCTTGGATCTAAAGCCTTACAGTATTTAGTAGGGATTAGAATGAGTTGTATGTTGCTGAGAGGGATAGTTGTCGTGTTTAAACATGATTACGTCTTCTGTTGCATGTATATCTAGTCTTGAGCCTGAATGAACTTAGGAGCTGTCGACTGCACCTCGACAGGTGATGTCAGTGAATATCCTCTTGTATGTCGCTTCGTGTGGAGGGTCATGTGGAGTCTGTTTGGTTGATATTCATCACTGTTTTGGCATGAGAGCTACTGTACTGTTAGTAAGCTACAGGAGTTTTGTTATATTTGATTTTAACAAAACTGTGGTTCTTCTTGTGGCTCGTCTAACTTATTTATATGCATGTAAGGTGAATGCTTTCCTTTTGAGGAGATGGTACAGTCATGAACTTGTTGAAGGGAAATATGAATGACTTGTTTTCTTTCTCTTCTGTTGTAGAGTATATGTTGATATTTTTATCTAACCGTTAGAACTGTTTTTAACATATTGATGGAATCATGATTTGTTATGATATTCCTTTTACTGTTGAATGTAATGATCTGTCTGATGTTTGTTGTCCTTGAAATTCAGATGGATAGTTGTTTTGGATACTTTCGTTCTTCTAGATCCCTAATATTTTGATGAAATAATTGAAAAGTATCTAGGGCTATGCAGTAACGATAATTTTAGTTACGCGAATATAGTCATGTTGTTTTACAAAAGCATAGTCTGAAATATGTTTACTTGTTTGATGAATTGATCTCATTTAAATAGGGTGTTTAATGAAAACAGTTGGTGGATTGCAATTGTTTTAAGAGTTAGTGCTTATCATGCTCAGTTCATCGAACTGACCCATGTTGACAATTTTGCAGATGGTTGCCGTAAGTGGTAAAAGCAAGCAGATCTGATAGGATGTTCAGATTGTTTAACTTGGTTTATGATGAATTACAGTTTGATTCTCTAAATGTACTATATGAGGAAAGATGTTCTTTTTCCATTGAGCATTGTATCAAGTATGCTGAATGCATAAAATGTATTTGATTAGTTCTGAAGGGAATGGAAATAGATATTTGATACTTATGTGTTTGCATCCGTATCTTGATAGTTTGACCTTCTTCGGTTCAAATGATCTAAAGAGCATTGTTATTATTGTTTATATTGGAGACTTTTGTGATTATCAATGTAAGCTTGCAAGAATATGTGACTGATTATTTATGATTGTTTAGCAGTTCTTATATGTTCTATCCAAAGCTAAATTGAAATTTAGATCACTGTCTTTCTAGAGGCTAGGGTAAAAATAAACCTAAGCAAGACACTAAACAAGCTGGATTAAATTATCAATTCCTAGTCTTGATTAAGCCAGGACAACGTTTAATTGGACTCTTAATCATTATGTCTCGATACTAATAAGTAAGACATAAATTCAGTTATGAGAACTGAGATAAACCTAAAAAGGGTTCGGTTGGCAATCACAAGTGAAGATTTTGGGTTATTGTCCAATTTCGTTGATTTAGAATTAAGTAAATTCTATGAACTCCTTGATGGGACCATAGCCTTAATAACTTCTCTGTGTAAAGGGTTTTATTAAGAAAGGTCATTCTAAGGTGAGGAACCCAGGGATCGGGAAAGGCTAACCTTAGGGGAACATCTTTTAATATAATTTAAACTCAATGTGCGTAACGCTTATTAATAAGTAGATCTTTTTGAGGTGGATTTAAAGGTTGACGACAAGTCAATCTGCATAGGGTTGTACCTTCGAGAAGATTAGGATCTTCTCAAGATACAACAATGCAGTGACTTATGACGACACCCTTTTCATTGATCATTAAGATTTACACCTTTAACTCGAACAAGTTACTCAGGACCGATTAGAATGTGGTCACATTATAAGGCTGCCTAGAGACTCGGTTATCTTGACACACCGGTTTAACTAGGGTTGACCCAAGATGTCATCTTATCCCTAGTCCTCGGGAGCATCCATATAATGTTGTCACCTTACTAATCCGCTTTCCGAGTGAATAACTTGGGATAAGGGGACTAATGAAGTCAGTATAAGACATTCCATATAACATAAGAATGGGGTGAAGGATGTATTCTAGATTGACGAGTATGCCATTAAGGAATACGAGACATAAGCAGTATGTTTCAAATCTTTGGCCAAAGTATCGCAAGCTACTGATTGCGTTGTCCTGAGTCACCTGGTCTAAGGGATGAGATGCCGATGAATAATGGTAACAATTATTCAGTTAGGTTCCTTGGACAGAGCATTCTGAATCCCAGAATAGGGAAGAGAACCGCGAGAGTGAAGTGTTAAATGAAAACTCCAACTCTTATTACTCATGAATAGATCGGTAGATTACCGAGTCATGGAATGAATAGATCGGAGGTACTCCGAGTCATTACAGCTGCATATGGTTATCTGTTATAAGAATGGTTATTTGATTTGTGAGTTCTAAATTATGTATTTAGAACCTGAAGCATTTATCAAAAAAAAAAAAAAATTGACTTGTTCTAATGTATAAAATGAGGATGTTACATCTTGTTATCGAGTCAAGGTCAGAAGCTCTTGGACCTATCAGGTCCATAATCTGATGAGAACCTGAATTTTCTTGTAATGAAAAATGGTTAGAACAAGGGGGAATGTTGCGATAATGCTCCACCTAAGGAGGGGCAGCAACAAATTAAAACTTGATGAAATCCTTACTGCCCCTGTTGACACAAGAGATCGCTTTAGTTGTACTTGAACAAAGGCGATGGGAAATGAGGAGGATGAAGAAGTCGGTAATGACAATCACCACCTCCCCGAGGACAACCCCGATATGGGTGTTGATGTTAATGCTGGAATGCACCAGTCTAACCAGAAAACAAAAAGGCTAGTTAGCGCAGAGAGAACTCACTAATGATATAAAAGGATAAGTCCACCTAAGTATGATGGCACCACATTAGGAGATGGAGCTGAGAACTGGCTCAACGAAATGGAGAAGTACTTTGCAATAAGGAACTTCTCAGAGGAAACCAAAGCTATTTGGGGAGCCTATCAGCTTTCCCACGAAGCATCTTCGTGGTGGGATAGCCAAAGTTTCAACTAAACATCGATGAGACCAACGTTACTTGGGATCAATTTAAAGGCTATTTTAGGCAACGCTGGCTGCCACAACTTTTCTATGATCGAAATGACAGAATTTCAGAACTTAGCTCAAGGGAAGCTAACGATAATCAATACTTCGAGCGGTTTACAAAACTCCTCAAGTATGTACCACGATGATCAAACTGACGAGAAGTTCAGAATACGGAAATTCATCATGGGATTGAATCCCGTGATAGGGGGAGAGGTCGATGTTCACAGTCCAACCACTATGGAAGGAGTTGTTGAAAAGGCCATAAGGCAAGAACAAAAATTAAAGGCTATTTCTGCTCATAAAGAGGAAGTGAGGAAGAAGACTGCGCAAACCCTTCTTCAACCTCTCTCGCACCCAAAAAGGGACCATGGAAAAAGTTTGGAAACAAAAGTAAGTTTCCGTGGATAATAGTAAGAAAGCAAAGTGTAACTAAGCCTCACTGAAATGTAAGGATAATTTTGCTAAAAATTATAACAATGGGCGTAAGCCCTATGGAGGACAACGTGACAATTACAAGGCCGGAGGCAATTTTGAGCCTAAAAAGGGACTCCGTAGGAGGCACTACAATTGTGGCAAAGACCACTACGCAAATGAGTGCCCTTTGAAGAAGGATGATCATAATCAAGCAAAGATAAGATACATGCCGCAAAGAGCGCATGCTGCAAGTGAAAAGCAAGTGACACCTATAGAAGTTCCGGTAAGTTATTTGGCATACCCGCTACTATTCTTTTTGATACAGAGCTACAATGTTTCATTTCTAATAAAATTGCTTCTAAACTTAAAAGAAAAGCTGGAAAATGGATAAATCTTGGACTTTATAATATGGTAATAACTCGTTCATACAAAGTAGTATGTGTCTTTTTGGGGCAGTCCTGACTTACCTAATTTCTCCACGGAAGTTGACTTCTATGTTACACCTTGGGATCGTATGACATTGTCATCGGCGTCAATTGGTTAGGCTGACCATAAAGCAAAGGTAGATTGCTATGAAAAGAACATAAAATGTTTAGATGATCAATGAAACAACAGAGATTCAAGGTGTGAAACGAAAATTTAGTTAGAAAACTGTCAACATGCAAATTAAAAGGCTAAGAATAAAGGATGTACCCTTTATGCAAAGAAAGATATCTAAATTTTCAGAAGAAGATGGTGATTACATGAAGCGATTTCCTCTGTTACAAAGTTTCAGGGATGTTTTTCCGAAGAATTACCAGGGTTACCACCTAAGAGGGAATTTGACTTCACCATCGAAATCAAACCAGGAACAGAACCTATTTCCAAAGCACCTTATAGGATGACTACTACAGAGTTAGTTGAGCTTAAGGTACAGTTGCAAGAACTTTTGACTAAAGGTTTGATTAGACCAAGTGTTTCACCTTGGGGAGTGCCTGTAATATTTGTGAAAAAGAAGGATGGAACACTAAGGTCATGTATTGATTATCGGATGTTGAACAAAGCAACAATCAAGAACAGATATCCACTTCCAAGGATCGACGATCTATTTGATCAGATGCGTGGAGCAGCGGTTTATTCTAAGATAGATCTTCGATCTGGTTATCATCAGTTAAGGATTAGAGAGGAAGATATTCATAAAAAAGCTTTCCGAACAAGGTACGGACATTATGAATTCACAGTTCTACCCTTTGGATTAACTAATGCACCCGCAACCTTTATGAACTTAATGAACAATATTTTTCAAGAATATCCGGACAAGTTTGTACTTGTATTCTTGACGATATTCTCATTTATTCTAAAAGCATTGAGGAGCACAATGAGCATTTAAAGATAGTTTTGGGAATTTTGAGAAAAGAAAGTTGTAGGTAAGTTATCCAAATGTTCTTTCTTTGATTCAGAAGTTCACTATTTGGGTCATGTCATAAGTAAAGAAGGAATTGTTGTAGATCCTTCAAAAATAGTGGCAATAACTGAGTGGCCTACACCAAAGAATGTGCACGAAGTAAGAAGCTTCATGGGTCTTGCTGGTTACTATAGAAAATTTGTAAAGGATTTTTCTAAAGTAGCTGCACCAATAACTTCATTGCAGAAGAAGGATAAGAAATTCATATGGAATGATAAGTGCGGCATTCAAAAGTCTAAAAGACCAATTGACTTCTCGCACCTATATTAGCGGTACTGCAAACCTAATGGGAGTTTTACAGCTTGTAACGATGCTTCTTGGGAAGGCCTTGAGGTGTTTTGCTACAAAATGATCAAGTCATAGCATATGAAAGTAGAAAACTTAAGTTACATGAACTGAATTATGCTCCTCATGATTTGGAGCTTGCATGCCATTGTTCATGCACTTCAAGTCCTGAGACACTATTTACTTGGGAAACCTTTGAGTTGAAAATTGATCACTTGGGGTTGAAATATATTTTCACTCAACCTAATCTTAATGCCGATAAGAGAAGGTGGTTAGAATTTTTATCACAATATGATTTTGATATTAGCTATATCAAAGGGAAGGAGAATAGAGTAATGATGCTCTAAGTCGTAGGAGGCACATTTCTACTCTTATAACATTAAGAACTCTAGCTTTAAGGATGAGGTAAAAAGTGCCTCAGACCGATGCATACTTTCAAAGAAGTAAAAGCAGCGCTTGCTGCAGAACCTAATGATGAAAGGTATAAAGGTTTTCATTTTGATAATGAAGGAATCTTGCGTTATGAAAATAGAGTATATGTACCTATGTTGAACGATTTGAGAAAGAAGTTGTTAGTTGAATTTCATAATTCACCTTTCTCTGGACACCCGGGTATCACAAAGATGCTTGCTGATCTGAAACAACAATACTTTTGGAAAGGTATGAAAAAGGATGTCATTAATTTTGTAACTCATTGTTTGGAGTGTCAGCGGGTTAAGGCAGAACATATGCACCCTGCTGGACTGTTATATCCTCATAGCATACCACAGTACAAATGGCAAGTAATAACCATGGATTTTGTACAAGGATTACCCATGTCCAGGAATAAACATGATGTTATCCTCGTAGTTGTAGATAAACCGACTAAGGTAGCTCATTTCATCACTGAAATCTAAAGGATGATTCACCAAAGGCTGGCCAAAAGATTCGTACACGAAATTTTCAGATTACATGGTGTACCAGAATTGATTATATCTGACAGGGATCCAAGAATGACGTCAAGGTTTTGGCAAACGCTTAATACAACTCTTGAACGAAAACTAAACTTCAGCCGCATATCATCCTAAAACGGATGGACAAACCGAGAGGGTAAATCAAGTGTTGGAGGACATGTTGCATAATGTATTGCATGGATCAATAGTATAAATGGGAAGAGTATCTTCCATTAGTTGAGTTCGCATACAACAACACTTATCATTCATCTCTCAAAATGGCACCATTTGAAGCACTTTATGGAAGAAAGTGCAGAACTCCTGTTAGCTGGGATAGTGTTGAGGATAGAGTGGTAATTGGACCAGAGATTCTCACAGAAATGGAACAGCAAGTTAAGCTGATTCGTGAACGATTAAAGGAAGCAAATGGATAGGCGTAAGAGCTATGCGCTGACCTTAAAGCGGGTTGATCAAGGTTTTAGCTTGGTGAGAAGGTTTTTCTTCGTGTTAAACCCGAAAGAGTTCTATAACTTTTGGCAAGGCTGCCAAGTCATGTCCCTCGATTCGTGGGACCTTTCAAAATTGTCAAAATAATCAATCTCGTAGCTTATCGCTTAGCATTACCACCTACTTTATCTCGCATGCATGATGTTTTCCATATTTCTTTACTTAAGAAATACATTTCAGATCTGTCACATGTTTTAAATTGAATTCTCCTTGCAGTCCAAGACCCAGAATAATCGTGGTTAAACCCACACGAGTGCTGGAAACTCACCAATCGCATTTAAGAAATCATGAAATACAAAGAATGTAAGGTCCAAAGGGGACCAGTTTAACGAAGAAAGTGCAACTTGGGAAGATCTGAAGAGATGAAAATTGCTTTTCCTTCTCTTTTCAATGTAATGAAATCTGCTGACAAAACATTTCTTTTATGAACTTATTTTTTTAAGTAATTATGAAAGCCAGATGAAGGCAAACATTATTCAAGGCTTGAATAAAATGTGTTGTGACATTGATTTCTGAACTATTCAAGTTGGAAAATAGTCGCATTGTTTTGTGAACTAATAAATTGGTCGACTCAAGGTTAATCAATATGTAATCATCGGACGATGAATCTTTTAGAGGGAAGCATGTAACACCCTCGAATCATTTACTTCCCTCCTGAGCATACAAGTGTTGATACGTGATTTCTTTTGTAAAAAGGATGTGTTCCTTTGAGAAGTCATGCTTGATATGGACTGTATCTTCTTTGAGATTGCAGATCTTTGACTGAGTCAGAATATGATTGGACTCTTTTATTTCTTTCATTTTACACCTGAGTTTAATCTGATCTCGGAATGAATTATGGAGTTATCCATCTATAAGACCTAGCCTTGGATCAGTGGTATTGATCCAAGTGATGCTTTAAGTTTATTCGTGATGAATTAAAATTATAGACCTTACGCGGGTTGCAAGGTCTGGATGCATTGAATAAGCTAGTACGGAGTATAACTCAGGCTGATCGTGTTAAATGAATTGGTTCCCGATATCGTAATATCAGGAAGGTCTTGATCGTGGACCAGGTAATAATTCAGTTACATTTAATTCACTAGCCTATTGGCAGTACAGGAGTGAACCCTGTTCGTGAATGTATGTTGTAGATTCTTTTTCTGAGCATTTGAAATGTTAGACCTAACTGGATTTATTAAGGTTAGTAACCTAAAACTAAACTATAACCTAGGGGTTAGATTAGTGTTAATCTAACCTAGGCCTAGGCTATAAGCTAATGTTCTAAGTTAGTATCTATGTGTTAAGAGGTTAGACTAAGTGTTATCCTAAATCCTAACCTAAGTTACTAACCTAACTATTGAACAAGGAAGAAGGGGACCTATGGAAGGGTGCGAACCATGGGCGGTAGTTTCTATGGCATTAAATAAAGGGATAAGTATGAAGGACAGGTAATTTGGTAGAAGTTTTTAAATGGCTAGCTAGAGCCGACGTGGCAGGTCGCCAAAGTTGGAAATGGTCTTCGAACTGGTTTTATCCATCGCCAACTATGGCGGTCGGTGGCAATGGAAATTTAGCGGAAATTTGGAGTAAATGTCATTTATGAACTCGGTCTTCGAGCTCAAGTTTCACGGAAGGCATGCAAATGGAAAGTTAGTAGTTTGTTTGGTTTTTCATGCGCTCCGGTTTTCCTCTGTCTCGATCACCGGTTCTTCGCACTCAGCCTTCTTGGAGTCAGTATGGCAAAATATGAGCGTAACTCGCTCTTTTCTCCGGCAAGGAAAATTTATAAGTCATGGAATAGCAAATTTTTGTTGGTGGATCTAACTTGAAAAGGAGGAGAAGGTTCAAGCTCTTTCAAAGGTCTGCTTCAAATTTTAAGCAAATAACTAGGCATGTTAGGCCCTAACCTTTAAAAATATTGCTCTCTTTCAAATGATTTCATTAGAACAACTCTGTTCAGATGATTTTTGGGAATTAGATGGTTTCTATGGTAGCCTTGTGTGATTTTGTTACTGTATCTTCTTGCTGGTTCGATTTTTCAATTTAACCCTTGATGGGTGTGTATTGTGTTTCGAATTGTTGCACTATTTCATTGTGATTTGCATTCTGGCTTTAATTTGTGAAATACATGCAAAAAGATACTAGACTGCTCTGTGAGAACCCAAGTATTGTTCCCTTGTTGGGTTCTGTGCTACATTGATACTTGTCGTCGATGTCTTGTTGTTGATACTTGTAGGAAAAGATACTGTTGGACTTTTGATTGAATGTTTAGTATAACTCGACTTCCTTGTAAGTTCTATCATGGTTATTATAGATGGTGGTTACAGAATCTTGTTGGGTTTCGCTATGATATTTAAAGTTATTTGTGAAAGGATAACTTGTTGTGTTACAGTATTTCATTGCGACCTTGTTGAAGTTGTTTTTCCCTTGCGTTGAGGTTATGGGATTCAACCCGTTGATAGTATGCAATATATATATTTATTGTATTCAAAACGACTCTGTGGAGTCCATTGAATGATTCGTATATTATGGACCACTGTTGAAGCTATATATATATTTGAATATTGGTAATTTGATTTTGTTTAGTCTCAAGGAGTAATGGTAATACGACCTCTGTTATTTTGTAATGAATACCTTCGTGTTGCAAGGAATTTTTGGTACAGACTCAATTGGTAAACTTATTATGTTTTCCACTCTATGTAAGCTTAGAGCGAATATTGTTGTAGGGGTTCAGTCGGATTCCTCATTACGAAATCAGTATTTAGATTTTGTTTAAGCCTGATTGTGAATATTGACCATTGATTGGGCACGGTTGGAATCTTTAACTTGTATTTATCTTGTATATCGGCTTCATAGAAGCTTTATCGTGAATATTGTTGCTCGGATTCAGTTTTAATCCTTGATAGGTATCCAGTGTTCTACTTTTGTTTAAGCCTGATTAAGAACACGTATTGTTTTTGGCTCTGTTGGATTTCTTAATAGATAGATATCATGTATCTTAGCCCTGTAGAAGTGGGTCATGAATACCATACTTTCAAACTCTGAATGCGTCCAGAAGTGAATACGGTATGTTATGTTTCCTTTCTGATTAATTTCAGTTAGATGTGGCTGTGCATGTTGCGTGGATTTCGTTTAAAATCTCTCTGCCTAGTCATAGGGAAACGTCATTGCTTTAATGTTATTGAGTCTCTTGTTGACTGCGATAAAAGAGAAGTTCTTTTGATTTCGACCTTGGATCTAAAGCCTTACAGTATTTAGTAGGGATTAGAATGAGTTGTATGTTGCTGAGAGGGATAGTTGTCGTGTTTAAACATGATTACGTCTTCTGTTGCATGTATATCTAGTCTTGAGCCTGAATGAACTAAGGAGCTGTCGACTACACCTCGACAGGTGATGTCAGTGAATATCCTCTTGTATGTCGCTTCGTGTGGAAGGTCATGTGGAGTCTGTTTGGTTGATATTCATCACTGTTTTGGCGTGAGAGCTACTGTACTATTAGTAAGCTACAGAGTTTTGTTATATTTGATTTTAACAAAACTGTGGTTCTTCTTGTGGCTCGTCTGACTTATTCGTATGCATGTAAGGTGAATGCTTTCCTTTTGAGGAGATGGTACAGTCATGAACTTGTTGAAGGGAAATATGAATGACTTGTTTTCTTTCTCTTCTGTTGTAGAGTATATGTTGATATTTTTATCTAACCGTTAGAACTGTTTTTAACATATTGATGGAATCATGATTTGTTATGATATTCCTTTTACTGTTGAATGTAATGATCTGTCTGATGTTTGTTGTCCTTGGAATTCAGATGGATAGTTGTTTTGATACTTTCGTTCTTCTTGATCCCTAATATTTTGATGAAATATTTGAGAAGTATTTAGGACTATTCTGTAACGATAATTAGAGTTACGCGTTTGTAGTCATTTTTGTATTACAAAAGCATAGTCCTAAATATGTTTACTTGTTTGATGAATGATCTCATTTAAACAGGTTGTTTAATGAAAACAGTTGGTGGATTGCAATTGTTTTAAGAGTTAGTGCTTATCATGCTCAGTTCATCGAACTGACCCATGTTGACAATTTTGCAGATGGTTGCCGTAAGTGGTAAAAGCAAGCAGATCTGATAGGATGTTCAGATTGTTTAACTTGGTTTATGATGAATTACAGTTTGATTCTCTAAATGTACTATATGAGGAAAGATGTTCTTTTTCCGTTGAGCATTGTATCAAGTATGCTGAATGCATAAAATGTATTTGATTAGTTCTGAAGGGAATGGAAATAGATATTTGATACTTATGTGTTTGCATCCGTATCTTGATAGTTTGACCTTCTTCGGTTCAAATGATCTAAAGAGCATTGTTATTATTGTTTATATTGGAGACTTTTGTGATTATCAATGTAAGCTTGCAAGAATATGTGACTAATTATTTATGATTGTTTAGCAGCTTCTTATATGTTCTATCCAAAGCTAAATTGAAATTTAGATCACTTTCTTTCTAGAGGCTAGGTAAAAATAAACCTAAGCAAGACACTAAACAAGCTGGATTAAATTATCAAATTCCTAGTTTTGATTAAGCCAGACAACGTTTAATTGGACTCTTAATCATTATGTCTCGATACTAATAAGTAAGACATAAATTCAGTTATGAGAACTGAGATAAACCTAAAAAGGGTTCGGTTGGCAATCACAAGTGAAGATTTTGGGTTATTGTCCAATTTTGTTGAATTAAGTAAATTCTATGAACTCCTTGATGGGACCATAGCCTTAATAACTTCTCTGTGTAAAGGGTTTTATTAAGAAAGGTCATTCTAAGGTGAGGAACCCAGGGATCGGGAAAGGCTAACCTTAGGGGAACGTCTTTTAATATAATTTAAACTCAATGTGCGTAACGCTTATTAATAAGTAGATCTTTTCGAGGTGGATTTAAAGGTTGACGGCACAAGTCAACTGCAGGGTTGTACCTTCGAGAAGATTAGGATCTTCTCGAAGATACAACAATGCAGGTGACTTATGACGACACCCTTTGCATTGATCGTTAAGATTTACACCTTTAACTCGAACAAGTTACTCTAGGGACCGATTAGGAATGTGGTCACATTATAAGGCTGCCTAGAGACTCGGGGTATCTTGTCACACTTTGGTTTAACTAGGGTTGACCAAAGATGTCATCTTATCCCTAGTCCTCGGGAGCATCCATATAACGTTTTCACCTTACTAATCCATTTCCGAGTGAATAACTTGGGATAAGGGGACCGATGAAGTCGGTATAAGACATTCCATATAACATAAGAATGGGGTGAAGGACGTATTCTAGATTGACGAGTATGTCGTTAAGGAATACGAGACATAAGCAAAGTATGTTTCAAATCTTTGGCCAAAGTATCGCAAGCTGCTGATTGCGTTGTCCTGAGTCACCTGGTCTAAGGGATGAGATGCCGATGAATAATGGTAACAATTATTCAGTTAGGTTCCTTGGATAGAGCATTCTGAATCCCAGAATAGGGAAGAGAACCGCGAGAGTGAAGTGTTAAATGAAAACTCCAACTCTTATTACTCATGAATAGATCGGTAGATTACCGAGTCATGGAATGAATAGATCGGAGGTACTCCGAGTCATTACAGTTGCATATGGTTATCTGTTATAAGAATGGTTATTTGATTTGTGAGTTCTAAATTATGTATTTAGAACCTGGAAGCATTTATCAAAAAAAAAAATTGACTTGTTCTAATGTATAAAATGAGGATGTTACAATGATTGTGTATGTTTCTAAGTGGAATTGGAGGTATCGTGCACTTGTTTGGACACATGAAGAATTTCAGGCCCTTTATGATGCTAATCGATTTGGGCTTGAGTTTGTGGATATGTGGTTCCATTGTGTTTTGAATAGTTATATTTTGGAGTACTCAATTTCCACTTATTCATGTCCAGAAGTAGTTGAATTCTAGTTTTTACGATATCCAAGGGGAACTTACCTGTAAGGCATTCCACTTGCAATCAAGATCCTGATGGTAACTTTGAATTTGGAGAGTAAACCGATGGTTAACTAAACCCCACCATGAGCGGGGGAAGGAGCAGGTTTGGTGAAAGATGGCATACCTAGTGGTAGAAAGGTAGAGAGAGGAAAGGTAGATTAAGTATAATGAGGTGTGCGAGAGGGAGATTGAGAAGTAACGGGAGGTTATAGAACAAATGGCGTTGTGGAGAAAGATAGTTCGGGAAGGAGTTGAAGTTCACACAGAATACGTGGACCCTAAGCCTCAAGAACTCCCCCATTTGGGAAAACATGATAGGTAACCCTCCTCGGCCTCACATAGAAGCATACCAATAGAGAAGAACTGAGCCACGAGCACTCATTTGAATCCACCTAGCAACCTTGCCCTTGCGCTTGGTTTTCCAGCATCTAGTATAACAAGCAATCAATAAGCTAATTCAAGTAGTGGAAGAGTAGGAGTGAGTTTTATGAGGGGCACAGTCATGGCAACACAAATGGATTCATTGTTATATGGGAGTACTTTTTGGGTGTATCATCAACCCGAATACAAGCGTGCTAATTTTGGACTAACTTATGGGAGTGGTAATGCTTCGCAGACCATCGGGGTATAGTTTAGTTATACTATTGGGACACAGGAAGTACATCTTCTAGTCTAACCCTAGCTATAGGTTCAAGATTAGGAGGCATAGGTAGCTCTAGTTCGGTGGATCTGGTGGTTCTTGAGGTAGGAGAAACACAAGAGGTTCTGGATCAGGTGGGCAAGGTCCACACAAACCCCAAAATATTTACATGGAGATGTCTCTTCATCTTCCAGAGTATATGGGCATAAAGATATTGTTGAACATGTGCATATGTGTGAAATATTGTGGTGCACAAAAGGAATCATGACTTCTAAGCGTAGGGCAAGCCAATTTTCTACTACGTTACAAGGGCACGCACATAGCTAGTATAGAAAATTTGACCCTGATCAAACTTGCATAGACTATCAAGCTTTAAAAGATGCATTCCTTAAAGAGTTTCACATCCTTGAGTTTGAGCAGAAGAGTATAAGTGTGCTCAAGGATATTAAGCAAGGCACTACTGAAAGTGTTAGAGAGTATGATGCCCATTTTAAAACGCTTTTATCTAAGATTTCTTATGATATACATGCAAGCCAACATACACAGTGGTTTATTGGGGTCTAATTACCCCTTTCAGAAGGGCATTATCACATAAGACATACATTGATCTGCATGAAGCACTTGAAGTAGTGTTACACGTTGATCTAGTTGGAATTATAGATATTGGGGTGATCCCATTTTTAGAAGCAAATATCGCAGCTATGGAAAAATAGTTGGACAAACTATCATCAAATTCAGCACATGAGACATACACAGGGATTTGGTGTATAGATTGTGAAGTAGAAGGTCAAAGGATAGTTTTCCTCATAGATCAGTACACTCATTGTTATTGGATTGTGAGATATGCCATTTAAACCATGATGCTAGCCGCTGTCCATTATTACAAATTGTGATAACAAAGAACGTTTCAAGCTCTTTGTAAAATCTGCGGGGTCCACGACTCATGACATGGAAGAATGTCGGTGATTGGTCAGATCCATGATGTTATAGATATTGGTGTACAACAGACATGAGTTTTAGATAACTCTAAGGGAAAGAATGAGCATCAGGACTGGGATCACAATCAAGCGTGCTATGATCGAGAATGAAGGGTGTTTTAAAGGTGGTCATGGCAGAGGTCGAGGATACTGTGGTGGATTTGGAGGATGAGGCCGTGGTAGTGGAAGAATTGAGTTCCCTTACGAAACATGTTATACATGCGGATCTCCTTACCACTATAGGCATGAATTTCCTCATAATATTACATGTTCTTTTTGTGGAAAGAACCATAGCTATGAGGAGTGCCTGAACTTGTATGAGCATCTTAGTAAGCAGCATAAACAAGAAAACAAAGGCACGGGAAGGTTAAGATACAATGTGTTGTTGAGAATCAATGGATGCCTAAGTTGGAAGTAGAGTCCAAAGAGTTGCAGTGAATATTACGAACCGCATTGAGGTGACACGTGCCTAATAATTATTGTAGTAGAAGTATACCATTACTAAGGAGGAAGTTCTACATGCACGCAGTACCCAGGATCCGGCCCATCGAAGGAGGTTTATTGGAAACTATGGAAGTTCTCAAGAATATTCAAGGTGAGATATAGTACTTAAAAGAGAAATCACTTGAATATGGAGCAAAAAGAAAGTATCGAGAGATGATCCAAACTGATATAGATGACTTAAGGGAAGTGTTGAAAATTTTGTGCTAGGAAAATATCATTCCATTGCTAAGGGATTGGCTAAAGGAAACACTCCATAGGAAAGTATTGAGGCTGGATGATAGATCTTGTATGCAAATCTTCCCCCTTACGATAGCCTACATTATGACAAGGAAATCACTTTGAATGTTGTTGTGGATGGGTGGCTATTAAGTAATATCTTGATTGATACAAGCACATAAGTCAATGTTCTTACCTTAGATGCATGGATGCTGTTGATGACGAATCGCGGCACCCATGGGACTCAAAGCAACACGATGGGTTGATACTCTCGAGTGCGATTGCATAACATGGAACTTTTCCCAAGTGTGGGACATTGTGAAATTGGAAAAGCTCTCCGGATGAAGGCCGGTTCCTATTCCTCTATTCGAGATGCACACGTAGAAAATGCAGAGGGTTTACTAAAAACCTAATCTAACTTGCCAAGGAGGCAGGGTAAGAAAATGCATAAAATAAAACCTAAACTACAAAGGTGATGCAAAGGAATGAAGAACACCCGTGTCTTGTCAATAAACACGAGACCATTAAAACGCAATGCAAGATCATGCGCTGAGATATCCGGATCCACGGTGAAAGATCAAGGGGGATGCCAATGAATACAGAGAGGGTTGAGAATCATCCATATACATGCATTAATTTTCTCCAAAGATTGATACAACACACTACAAAATGCCAAGAGTTAAGGTTGCATTACGGTTTCAAATGGGAGGTTTTAACTCCACAAGTTCACTGCCAAAGAGAAGAAGGAAGGGAAAAACAAGAATGTCCAACCTTTAGAAAGAAGCCCCTCCTTACAATTTATAGGAAGAATGAGAGAGAAAAGAGAGAAAATTCCAAACCTACCCCAACCACCTCTAGATTGTACTTAACTATCTCATTTTGGTGGTAGGTGAGAACCCCAAATGAACCCAAAAGTGGCGAACTGTATTTTGAATTTTTAAGAAATTTTTCTCACCCAATTAAAGATATCCATTCATAGTTGGATAGAGGGCCTTGTAAGCTTTCCAAAAGTCCAATCTTGCATGAATCTGAGCTCCCAGTCAAAAGTTATGGCCATTTAAATATCTGCTGAGTGCACTTCTGTCGGCGCTCAAAATGTTGCGCCTCCTGAGGGTGCGCCAAGGGTGCATTTATGTGTGTTCCGTCATCCCATTCTATGCACCTTGGGCACACCATTTCCTCTGTCAACACTTCATGTCGTGCGTCCATTCTGTAAGCCTTGGGCGCACCATTTCCTCTGTTGACACTCTATGTCGTGCACCCATTCTCGCATGCGCCTTGGTGCACCATTTCCTCTATCGACACTCCGTGTCATGCGCCCATTCTGTGCGCCTTGGGCACACCATTTCCTCTGTTGACACTCTATGTCATGTGCCCATTATGTGCGCCTTGGGCACACCATTTCCTCTGTCGACACTCCGTGTCGTGCACCCATTCTGTGCGCCTTGGGCGCACCATTTCCTTTGTCGACACTCCGTGTCATGCGCCCGATTCTCATGCGCCTTGGGGCGCTCCATTTCCTCCTCCGTCCACACTCCGTGTCGTGCACCCATTCTGTGCGCCTTGGGTGCACCATTTCCTCTGTCAACACTCCGTGTCATGCACCCATTCTGTGCCTTGGGCGCACCATTTCCTCTGTCGACACTCTGTGTCGTGTGCCCATTCTGTGCGCCTTGGGTGCACCATTTCCTCTGTCAACACTCCGTGTCATGCACCCATTCTGTGCACCTTGGGTGCACCATTTCCTCTGTCGACACTCCGTGTCGTGCACCCATTCTGTGCCTTGGGTGCACCATTTCCTCTATCGACACTCGCAGGTCGTGTGCCCATTCTCAGCTGCACCTTGGGCACACCATTTCCTTTGTCAACACTCCATGTCGTGCGCCCATTCATGCGCCTTGGGTGCACCATTTCCTCTGTCGACACTCGTGTCATGTGCCCATTCTATGCGCCTTGGGCGCACTTTTCATTTCCCTCTATCGACACTCCGTGTCGTGCACCCATTCTGTGCGCCTTGGCGCACCATTTCCTCTGTCGACACTCCGTGTCGTGCACCCATTCTGTGCGCCTTGGGATGTGAGCTTCTTTGATTTCTCCATTCTCCGCTTGTCTATATCTACCCGGGGGGAAAAGATATATACAACAGTACAAATGGGAAGACCCCATTACATCCATCCTCTAATATATTGTTCATGGATAATCGAACTAAGGCCACCCCCATCATATTTTTGAAAGATGCATTCATTACCATATAAGGATCCAAGTTCACTGAAGACTTTGAGTTTTTAGTGTTGGTAGAGTCGAGATAGCTTCCCATCTCTATTAGGGTGTCCTTGGTGCTATGCAAATAATGTTGATATTCAGTTCAATAAGGGTCTGTATACATTTTGAAAACAATGAGGAGAGAGTTATCATCCCTTTAACAGATGGAAAATTTTCACCCTATGTTGATCCCTTAAGTGAAGAAGATTTGAATAGGATTTATGTATGTGCCATCCGAGATCCAGAGATACTTGAGCCAACCAAAGAAGGACTAATTCATTGGGAGGATGCATAGTCTATTGGAGATACTACAAGTGTTGCTTGTGATAATTGGGCTCACAAAACTTATGAGTTGGTAGGGCACAAAGTAAAGAGCATATTTCCTAGAGGCATAAAACCGTGTTATTTCAAGAGGATAGGTAATAACTCGGTACCTTGTTACATAGGAGAAGGAGATCCTATGGTATTCCTACATGCCATGGAAGAATAGTGGATAGACCCACTGGAAATAAGAAATATGCTAGCATATACACTATGTGGGACAACAACACACTGGTGGGTGGTCCATAAGGATAATCTTGTAGGATGGAATGAAATTAGGATTGCTCTTGCTACTAGGTTCTTCAGGAGAAATGAACCTACTCAAATCTATACTTATTATGGTAATCAACCTATTTAGCACCATGTTTAGAAGTGTGAGAGACTTTGGACAGAAGGGCAGGAAGCTTTACCACCTTCGCTATGGGTGCACAAGTTTTATTCCACTTTACACGGCTGTGTGCGTGCTTGGTATGTATATGTAGAACTCCATCGAGACTGGAAATTGGTAGGATTTAATTGCAGGAATGGCCCATACATTTGAATTCTTCTCTACAAATCCTCCGGTGGAAGAAGCATTGAAAGTTATAAAGTGCTTAACTATGGGAGATAGTGCCAAAGCTAAAGAACTCCTTCAGGAGTTATTAGATAAAGAAGACATAGGAGCACATCTTGATGAAGAAATAGAGGCCAATGCAACATTAATTCAATGCGCTTGCCTTCACAAATAAAAAGGAAAAATGGTCTACTTAGTGGATGATGAAGAAGTAGAAAATATGGATGTAAATCATTCAACAAGTAGGCGTGAGGTGTTGGACAATGCAGATACGGATACATGCACCTATCATGAACCTATGAAGATAAAGAAGGTGAATATTGGAATAGAATCTTGAGCCTAAGGAAGCAATAATGGAGTTTCTTGTCGAATCTGAAGTGGAAAAAATCATAGAGTTACTAAGGGATTATCGGGATTTATTCCACTAGGAGGTACCATGAACTTAAAGGCGTGCATGAATCGTTAGAGGAGATGAAGATGAATCCTAAACAGGGTACACGTCCAGGTTAGAAGAGACCCTATAGGATGAACCCCAACTTACGTAAAAAAGTTAAAGAAGAGATTGACAAAATGTCAAAATCTGGGTGTAGACACCAAAGTTGGGTCACTCTCCCCTTGGTCCCTTGTCAAATAACTAGCTCAAACATACTCATCAACCTCATCCAACCACCTCACCCTAGACCTATTCTTGGCATGTTTCCATAACTAACAATAACTAAGTCTTACTTTCCTTAATAGAGCTAAGATTTGGTCTAACCCTAAAATCAATGCCTAAGATTTCTCTAATCACATTCCCACTCATTAGAAGGGAACTTTCCATCTTAATCCATGACAACAAAAACTTGGCCCAAGAAATTAGAGAGATATAACAACTTTAGTAAACCTAGGGAATCCCACCTTAACCGACGCCGGTCACCCCTAAACCGACATGAGTCAACCCAGAACTTTCATCGGTTACCATTTATTCACCTAGGTAGCCTTGTTTCTAGGTTGGCACATTCTGAGAGAAAGAGGATGAGAGGAGAGCTGCATGCAAGAAGAACTAGAGTCTTTTCACACACCCAGGCATCCATATCCAGCACCAGGATAGATCTAGAAGCATTGGAACTCATGGTAACATTCTGGGAAGCATCATTACTGCACCAAGCTCCATTCCATCAACTGATCATCATCACAACCCCAACCATTGGACCTGCAACATTGGTAAGTGTTTTATCATTAATCATTTCCATTCTTATTTTTTTCATAGAGTGGTTATCATTCATGTTATTATTCTTCTATTAACATTCATATCTCTCCATAGTCTTCTTTTTGATAAAACCCAAAAATCTCACCCACCTATTTATCAAATCACCTATCTTGGCCCTTCCACCTCTCTAAGTATTACGAGTATCCCCACAGCACCTCACCATCCCCTTCTTTTTCCCCATCAAACCTCACCTAGCCTCTACAATAAGGTTTTCATTGAATTAGTGTCACCTCTCACCATACCAACACCGGTTACCCATAACCATCATCGGTATCCCTTAACCATCATCGGTTATACCAAACCGACATCGGTCTCTGTGTTTTATACCCTGCCCAAGAATAGAGCCAAAAACCTCCTACCCGATTAACGTAAACAACCCAAAATCAAACCCTAACCAGTCCCAATACCTTGACAAATACATCATCTTTAGATCCAACTATAGCCTAGCTTTGTTTTGATTGGATTTTCTTATTGTACTTGAATGAGATACCTAAATCATATCAACTACTGATGGGACTTTACTTATTTCTCACATTATTTTTTTAACAATGGATTGATAGCCATCTAGGAAGTATCAAACTTCCCGGAACTAGCATAAGCGTAGTCCATGCCATATATCATTTAAATTCTATTTTATGGTTTTGTTTTCTATTACAAGTAGTTCCTCCTAGCCAAAAGGAAGCTCTCACAATCGGCACTGGATCAAGAAGTCAGAACACATGTAACAACCATCAACCAACCAACATAAATAGGTATTCCTCCTTGGCCCTTACCCTTATCTGTTTCATCATTCAAAACGTAAAGAAAATGGTGAAACATTTTGGCACACCGATGGGACCCATTAGGGTTCTATTGCATTTTCTTCATTCCTAGGAAAATTTGTGTGTTTTTTTCCTTTAAAAATCTTACACATTAATCTTCTTCCTTGGTAATCTTCTCTTCTTTCTAATTTCTCTAAAGGATACATTTTCTTTTGGTGCATTTAAAAGAACCATTCTTCTTGCTTTTTGCATTTAGTGAAAGAGCATACCCTCTCCTATTCACCATTTGTGTCATCGAACATAATATTTCGATTTGGGCTTAAAATTGGTTGCATTACATTCTGATTTGTTGCATTTAGCTCACATTAAAATGAGGGAAACCTATATGTTAGAAGTCATGCCCGGTAATGGTTGACACAAATAATTGTAGAAAGCACTCTCTTCTTGTTATCCAAATTCACCCCGAGGGTTGAAATTGATAACATACTTTCTTAAACAACATCTTAAGTCCCGGGAAATGGATGGATTCAGGAAAAATCATGTTTTTAGGGTCACCTCGAAAATTTTCTAACTCTCTGTCCGAGGTTGAAAAGAAAAATTCGAGAAAAGGTGAAAAGGCTGCAAAAACAAGCTTGGGCTAGAAAAAATTGGGAAAATTGGCTAAGTCCTAGTCCTCAAATGAAATCGGGACATGAGGGACGTCAGGTGCAATCATAAGAAATCACTGCCAGAGGCGATCTGTGCAGGGCAAAGGAACATCTTGACTTGTTTTTGGGTGTGGGGCCGCGAAAGCCATTTTTTTCTTCCTTGAAAATTAACTAACTACTCTAGGACATTTGGGACATGAAGACGTGAAGGGCACGAACCTCTGTTTCTAGGAAAAGGAGGAGAACTTTCGCATTCTAGCGGTTGGGACATTCGGGCGCGAGGACGCGAAAGACGCGAAAAGGTGAAAAGACAAAGGAAGCCCATTTCTAGGTGGTTTCTAGAATTTGTCCCAAGCATTTAGTGCAGGACAAGTGGGACAAATGGACGTGAAGGACGAGAACCGGCTGGTTCGGCCGAAATGGGAAACTTCTAGTTAAGACTTTGGACAAGTGGGACAAAGGGACGCGTGGGGCGTGGATAGTCGAAGGAGCCGAAAGCCAATCAAGCAACGCCATGTGTCATCAACCACGAATGAGGGACAAGGAAACCCATTTCATGCTTTGGTGGATCAGGAGTTTTTGTCCCAAACAGTTCGGGACATCCGGGACATGAAGACGCGAAGGCGCGAAAACCCCTGCAACACCAGCTGGACGACTAATCAAATCATGACACGTGTCACATGGAGAATTCCAAAAGTCAAAGGGTGAGGTTTCAAGCACTAACCCGAGCTAATAAAAGAGGACACATGTCCAATGAAGTAGGAAGGAGAGATAATTATGCATTCAATCAATGTATGCCACGTTTCATCCAGGGCAGAGCGCGGAGAAATTCAAAACGCATTTTCACTGTTTTTGTGCCTAAATCTTCAGATCGACATATATTTCGATCCAGCAGCTCAGATTTGCACGTTCTTTATATCAACGGAAAGCTCATGAAATTCTCTACATTATTTCAGATGGTTAATCTTGAATTTTGGTGCGATGCAGGAGAGAAAATTGAGAAACGGCTCGACGTGTGTTCATGGCCTTGCAAGTGACATTTCAATGATTACGGTTTTAATGCAGAATGGGTCACATTCTCCTGTAATTCGGTCAAAATGATAGGGTATGGGTTTGTAAGGTCCCCCATGCCATTTTAATGCATCTGTAGTCGAGGAGGGATGGGCTCTCATGTTTTTGTATCTTTTGTCCCATCCTGGCTCGACCGCACTTGTATCTAAAAATTCATTTTGGCTCATTTCTAAAGGAGGAACAATTTTTGACATAGCAACTTCTTCTTTCACCTCCAATAGGTGGTTGATGCAAGAATCAGACCTCTCCAAAATATTGTAACAGTTTTTACCTCTCTGAGGTTGTAATGCAGTGATTTGGGTACTGGAAATGATAATGCAAGCTTTGTGAATGGTTTTCAGTCCTTTGTTTGTATTATTTGCTTCATTTCAGATCCTAAGTTATATCTTATCGATCATGTATGTTTCATGTTGCAAATCTCTAGTTTGTGTCTATTTTCTTGACAAAAATGTTTCACCACTCCTTTTGGTGCATCACCATCTTCAGTTAGTTTCAATTTTTTACATTTCTATCCCTGCCCCCTTGCAATTTAGAGTAGGATTAGGATCTGAACCTCTGTAGTTTTACAAAATATAGATCTAAATCAGAGGAGTTTGAGGAACCAGCCTAATCTAGATATTCCTCTCTCGCCTTCACAAGTCCACACACTTGAAGAGAGGTTTCCATGTTGGGCAATCACATTCTTTGGATGCTAGAGTGATCAACCTAGAAGCACTATTCGATCTACATCCGAAGGTCTTTGTGAGTCTAAAACAATTCTCTCTCTCGGTGTCTTACCAAACTTACACAAAATTGAAATATACACATCTTTCTTAAACAACATCTTACCTAGGAACACCTATCCACGATCACACGATCAGATTGGCAGGTACTCCCACTCGTTGCCTCTGTCAGTCATCATCTTAGAGGACAGCCCACCCCCGCCATAACATACCTAAAACGTATCATTTCAGATATCATTCTTCATAGGATGCCTTCCTAACCAAAAAATTTGGTTCTAAATACACACAATCAGTTCTAAATAGTGTAAGCTAAACACACATAAAGAAAAATCACTCTTAGGATCATATTTTTCTTAGCGTTCTTCTTGCTTTGTGTTTTGAGGTGTGAGGACACGATTCCACATTTTTGTTTTTTCCTTGCACACTCCCCATCACAAAAAGGAGTATTCGACTTTATCCCGAGAGTGTGTCATGGCCCCATCTCCTCATTCTCAAATTTGGGCTTGAGTTTGATTCTTTGCTTGATTTAAATCAGAACCTAGTTTTATTCATTTCGTCTTAATTTCATAGTAATCGGCATCGGTCCGAACACGTCGTCGGTTTTCATCTTATTTTAAATCGGATTAAACATAATCCAGTTTCAGCTCCTAACTTTACGGGTACTTTGTCTGGGCATCTTCATTCATCATTTTGTTCTCATTTTTGGCCCTTTGGGAACTAACATATTTTTATTGATACTCTCTTAACTCTTTGATATTACTATCATAAAAAAACATCTCCTTGTACTGTCTATTAACCTTGTTTCATTTTCTAAAGCTGAGGGATTTTCGCATAACTAACATCGATTTTCAGTGGCGACATCGATTTTCTGCCCGCAACTTTTACCCGATCAAATTGACCATCATCGATGATCTATGTATTTGATTTTCTAGACCCAAATCTTGACCAAATTCACCCTCTTAGCCTTATTCTTTTTTGTCCTGTTGCTTTCTGTGTCATCTACGAGTAATATAGTCTTACCAAGTCAAAGACTTGTTCACATGGTTTTCTCACTCATGACGAGGACTAATGCCCTCATATTCCACGCTAGTCATCAACCACTCCCACCTAGTCCTAACCACCTTCTATCCTATCACCCATGGATCCTACTCATCCTATCACCATTTCCATAGGTGACTTAAGAATTTTCATGACTCCTTGATCCGAATCCATGACCTTATAATTATACCTTTCCCACTCTTCCACCTTGATACCTTGGGTCATTGATGTACGAAATTCCTGTATCCATCTCTCCTTCCCTTATTCCCACTTCTACATCAGCCCCCAATAATGCAGCGTTACCCTCACCTACTTCTTCCCTAGTAGTTTCGTAGCTAGAACCCATACCCGCCATGACCCATTTGTGTCTGCAATATCAATCGCACTCATAGTATTTGTTGTCCCCTTATGACCACCTGAGACCATAACCTCATCCACGCCCATTGTCTCACAAATACCTATTTCAACACAACCTCCCATGGTGTCGGTGACCCCTACTCCATTCCGAATCTTGTCCTCTCCATCCCACAAACACTTCCCCCAATTTCTACTAGATTCACTATGATCATCCCACCTACATACACATACTATCAACAACCCCCTATCTCATTTGTCACCCATTCTAGATACATACCCTCTATGTCGAGTTCCCTATTCTCAACCTCCTATTTGGCATCACCATATAATGGAATACCGCCCACATCATAGGTCAATACCAGCCCCCTTATGCCATAAGAGGAACCCTTCCACCACAACCTACCAATGACCTCATCAAGTTAATGATGGAAAAGATGTAGACACTAGAAGCATCGGTTTTGGCTCACGCAATTCCCTCACCTATGATGAAATTTGTAATGAGCCTATTCACCCATCCATTCCTATTCGACCATACCCCATACATTGGGAAATGCAAAAATTCAACCACTTCAATAGCAAAGAAGACCCACAACAACATTTGTGGTCCTTTAAACATGGGTGTTACCTGATTGCCCATGATGACGCTTTACTTCTAAGGACTTTCCCAATGTCCCTGACGGACTGCATTGGACTAGGTATAGTGGGCTACCAGACATTCCATCTACTCGTTCAATCAACTAGCCCAGGCCTTCTTAGACCACTTCTCGATTAATATTGTCAAGAAGGTTACCATGACTGATCTTTATTCCACTTGATAGTATGACGATGAGTCTATCACTAACTTTTCACTCATTGGCATAGTTTAATTAATCAACTCACATTCCAACTACCTCAGACTGAGCTTATAGAGCTATTTACTTGGGCTTGTGCTAGACACATCTCACCAACCCTACAGGTGCAAACCTTTTACACTTTTGACGAGGCATTCACCATGGCATGGAAATTAGAAATTCATGCTATCAAAGAAAAGAAGATTCAACTTCATAACAAGAACATCATTGCGTTCAAATCAAATGATGCTTCTTCATCTTCAAACCCCAAAACAACTATTCAAAACCCAAAGGATCTGCCAACACCGTAATTCTCAAGGCTGGCCCCTCATCAATCAAACCTAACCAAACCTCCTTCTAATCTCTCTCTTATCCAAGCTTTCTAGTTCAGATGAGAATAATGAAAGTACACTTCCATAGGAGAATCTTATTCTTCTATTTTGGAAAATCTTGTTAAGGCCGGTGTCATTACCCTTCCACCTATAAAACCACATACTGGTTTTGATCCTAAGCGACCCATGCTGCATGGTATAAGGAACATGACTTTTGTAACTATCATCATGTCAAAGGTCATAGTGACAATAATTGCATCACCTTCAAGAATATCATCCAAGAAATGTTGGACAATAGAGATCTAGTCTTGGATAGCCCAAATGCACCCACTAACCAAAACCTACATATCTTCAAGAAGTCATTCCCTAATCATGCCCCATCTTCCAACCAAGTTGGTGATACCTCAAATAATGATATCAATGTCTACGAGGTCCATGCTATTTTTTATGACATACCAGTTGCTTCCCAATTGCCTCATGTTCCTTCCATAGATGAAATCTTATCCCGAGCTCCCCTACCTACACAAGAGCCTATTTCATCTACTCCTCCACCCACAGAGGAACCCCCTTCATTTTCTTCTTCACCCATGGAAGATCCTATAATTAGCATGCCACCTTTGACCCCTCAAATTTCTAACAATTGTCAGTGGTACCTCTCCTACTCATAGAAGATGTAGGTCCACTACCTACACCAACACAAGGAGAGTCCACTTCTGTCTATCCGTACTCCTCCTCTACACATGGAGGATACTATAGAAGTACCACTACCTTTAGATGACCATTCACCATCAAACCTTCAAGATCTCATTGATCTGCTTTCGCTCTCTTACCCACAGAGTTCAAGGCTAGCCATTTCCTGTATCTCAAACACATTTTATGGGGATTTCCACTCGATCCACATCATCCATGTTTACAATAGAACCATTTTCACACTTGGCTGATTGCCTAGACTATGTCGATAGAGCCTTACTTTGGGGATGCCTTCTACTTCCTATTTCCACACAAATGCAGTTGTCACTTGCTGACACCTCCACTATCTATCCAAAAAAAATTCAAGTGACTAAACCAAACACAACCACAACTATTGCAATACCTTCCACGTCACCACCCATGGCCCAACTCACACCTATGCCCATAGCCCAACATACATCTACACCCAAACACCTACCCACGCCTATATCATCTCCCTTACCTAAACCTATCACTACCTTAGGGGTCATACCAACAACTAGCCTTACTCACCCACCCATCAAATTAGATTTAGCCACATCTTCCAAAACTAACACTAAACTTACCCAGCCCCTAAAAAGAATATCCAACCTCCTAGACCTCATACACCAACCTCACCTACCACACCATTATCACCTTCACCCCTTCCATCCATCCTAGGACCTCACCCCTCAGACCCTGGCCAAGAAACCCCATCCATTAGTAAACCAAGAACACAACAACCCATTTCCCATCACAGACCTCTAATATACCCAAGCAACCCACACAACTTCTACCCTCACCCGTAACCTTCTTACCACCCATACCTCCACTACCATCAATAACTTCTTCACTACCCATGACACTTTCTTCCCTTTCACTCATGCCTCCTGCCCAACCCACACCACCTACCTCCATAGCACCTCGGTTACCCCCATGGGTAACCCACCCTCTTCCACCATTGGATTTTCCCTCCACATCTCATACACCTATATCACCTTTACCCAAAAGGATGCAACCTAAAGCTAAAAATCTTTCTACCCTCCAATAAGGTAGTTAAACCAACCAAACCTTCCATCATCAATTCTTCTACCATGCCCTACCCAAGTAGATATAACCAACACCTAAGACCACACCACACACCAAACTAGTAGACCAACCTATTCCCCTCTTGTAAAGCCTCTTCCTCCATAATCAGATTATACCTATACCCAAACCCACATTCACCTCCCATTGTGATCCACTAGCAGGGTCCTACGCCAAAATCTTAACCAATCTCCTTGAAAATTATGTCATCACATTACCACCTCTTAGACCTTATGACCCACTCAAACCCAAACCAAAAGGGTTTGATAAAACCAAAATTTGCGCCTACCATCGTGTGCTAAGACACGATGTAGAGAATTGTAAGGCTTTAAAACTATCCTTGTCCAATTATTTCCTCCCAAAGAAAATTTTGATGATGATGATCTTCTTGATGAGGACCCCATTTTACCTTCACCAATTTCCATAGATCTTCCCCATTACCTACTCAACGACCAAAATCTCCACCCCCAAAACTCTTCGATCCACCCCGAGATTCAAGATCAACATGGTTTGTATAAGAGAGTTGGCCAAACCACCACCAAAATTCCAATGCACCCTACTAATTTCACAAGGATCGTATCCCCACTAGGTTTTTGTACCTCATGCCACTATACCTTCCATGACACACCCTCTTCATCCACCTTCCCTCAGATTAACATGATCAACATTACCACCCATTCTCAAAAAGACAAGGGCAAGGAAAAAAACAACTGGCCCATCAACCAACCCTGTACCCAACATACCATCTGCACCCATACCCAAAGTCATCATTCGAGGTCCTACATATCCTATTTCCGATGGGGTCACACATTACACAATGCTAAAACAACTACACTAATCCTCCCTCAAAATGTCTTTATATGACCTCTTCCAAACTTTAGAGTCACATCGTCAAGCCCTCATGGAGGTCCTTCAATATATTGAAGTCTTACCAAATGACCCCACACCCATCAGCCTCCATCATTACCCCTCAAAAGTAGCCTCTCTCACTATATCTTCACCTTCCCCTAAACCTCCACCTACTCACCAAGTGGCAACTCTCATCTTTCGATGAGAGATTACTCCCTTCCAATTTGATGACCCCCGACTCACTCTTTTCATCTATGTATTTATCGATAATATATGTATACGACATGTTATGATTGATGGTGGTGCTTAGCATTAATATCATCTCCTCCCATGTATATGACCAAATGAAGATACCTGCACTAATTGCATGCATGGTAACCTTGTTATGCTACATTCCTTCAATGACGCCATGACCTCTACCACTAGGTACCATTGTTCTCCATGTCCGTGTGGGCCCCCGCACTATCTAGAACTTTTCTATGTTCTAGAAGGAGAGTTCTAATATAACTTGCTGCTTATCTGACCTTGGATCCATGCCATGGGTTATGTCCCTTCGAATTTACATCGATGCCTCAAATTTTAACATGAGGGACATAATTACACCATCCCTGCCAACCCATCACCTTTCAAGACCTGTAACATGCTATATCGGCCCAATGATGTGCTTGTATTGGTCAAGGCATCTACCACTATCACCACTTCACCTTCACCCATGAGCCCATCCACCAAAATTTCCACTACTTCTGTACATCTAACCTTGTTATCCCCACTACAGTTGTAGCCTCTACCGCTGATGCACTTGTTTCCCCAACATCTAGTGAGCCATCTATACCCACTACCAACATACCAACTACTGATCCCTTAGAAGGTGTTTTTCAATGCCTCACTGGGGAATACCGCCTATAAAATATCGACACCTTCCTCACCCTACAAGAGTATGGGAACATGTGCTAACACCCCATTTATGACATTTGCATCGGAAAAGTTTCCCTTATGGCCCTCCCCACCTTTGAACTAATCTAACATATGGGGGACTTGATATGGACACCTATAAACCCGAACCTCCATCCCAAACCCAACCATTTTCATCCAACCTAAAATCCCTCACTAACCACCGCTTTCACACTTTCCTCCACCGGTGCGAGATGGAAAGGATTTAGCTTCGGTTTTTATGAATAAGGCTGCCATACTATCATTTCTTCTACCTCTCATAAACATAATGACCATAGTGGCATTGGTTTTGATGCTCCACCCTCCAAGAAGGTTTCCCCCTCTCATTCACCAAAACTTAAAAACTAACTTTTTTTTAACATGAAACCTTCACCTCTTCCTTATCTTGACCATCGGAAACGCATTTGCATCAAGTCCTATATCCTCATATGTGTGGTATTGTCCCAAAAATCATGGTTCACAATATTGTAACCATTCAATGATGCCAAACCCATCAAAAAAAGCTGCAGAAAATATACCCTTGCATTGCTTTCTTTCTAGTCGAGGAAGAGCTCCAGCTCCTCCTCTCACTTTCCTTCATTTTATTCATTGATTATCCCCAATGGATTTCTAACATTGTTCTGTCACAAAAGCAACTAGGGGACTCTACATTTGCACATATTTCCATGACCTCAACCTCGCATGTCTTGAAGATGATTTCCCACTACCAAGAATTGACCAACTAGTTGATCTCACTTTTCAGCCATGAAATGTTATCACTCATGGACAGTTTCTTGGGATACAATAAAATATTACTAACTCTCAAGGATCAACACAAGACTACCTTCATCACCCCTTGGGGGACTTTCTACTATCGAGTCATGCCTTTTGGCCTTAAAAATGTGGGTGCTACATATCAACAAGCCATGACTTACATCTTCCATGACATAATGCATCGCATATTGGAAGATTATGTAAATGATCTACTTTTCAAATCCAAGCATCAAACCGAACACTTACATGTTCTTAAATTCATCTTTATTGCCTCATCAAGTATTGTGCTCATCTTCAACCAAATAAGTGTGTTCTATGGTACTTTCTAGAAAACTCCTAGGTTTCATCATTTCTTTGTGTTACATAGAAGTCATTCCTATTAAATTCAAGGCTATTCTTGAAATTCCGCCACCCACTAATCTTCATCAACTTTGTAGCCTATAAGGAAAGTTGCAATCAATTCTTCATTTTATCTCTCAACTTTCCAATGTTGTTAACCATTCGATCATCTTCTCAAGAAAGACATTTTGTTCAAATGGGATGTGGAATGCCATAAATCCTTGAAGCCTTGAAATAATACCTCCTTGACCACCAATGCTCATTCCTCCTAAGGATGACCAACCCTTCTACCTATATATTTCCACCACTGACCATTCTCTAGGTGCCATGCTCACTCATCGCGATGACCAACACCGAGAGAAAGCGGTTTATTACATAAGCCATACCCTTCTTGACTACGAAACTAGATATACCCATGTTGAAAAAATTTTCCTAGCCTTAGTTTTTTACCACCAAACCACCTGCCATTACCTACTCAACCACAAAACCTTTTTCATTACTAATACTGACCCATTACACTATATGTATGCCAAACCTTATCAACATCAACGTGTCACACATTGGCTTATGCTTCTAGATGACCTCGACCTTGAATTCATCCATCAAAATTCCATCAAGGGCTAAGCTATCACTGACCAATTGCCGATGCACCTATTTCTGGGAATCAACCCTCTAACTTTGAATTCCCATACGAGTCTATAACTACCCTTTCCTTGGATGAACCCACTTACTAAATGACACTCTTCTTTAATGGCTCCAAGATTCAGTGTGGTGGTGGGGCTGGTGTTATCCTCATTCCGCTTGATGGTGAACCTATGCCTTTGTCTTTCAAACTCAATTTTGATTGTACAAATAATATTGTTGAATACGAAGCACTCATATTGGGTCTCTAGGCTACTTATGCCTTAGATGTTAAGTCAATCAACATCTTTGGTGATTCTTAGTTGGTCATAAACCAAGTCAATGGTATATACCAATGTTGTAATGAGATACTTCAAAAGTATAAGCATCACGTAGACATACTTTTGACCACCTTTGACCATTACGCACTTCAAACCACCCCACGTTCTACCAATAAATTTGTGGATACCATGGCCTGCTTGGCTTCTCAGATACCTACTTTTCCTGCTAACTCTAAAATCTTTGTCACCATATAAAGGCTACAATCACCCTCTTATTTACCTCGTGAAGTTTACTCCATTGGAACCATTTCCCCTTAACCACCCATGACCTTTGGTATAAGCAATATGCAGACTATCTTTCCCTTTCCATTCTACCCGTTGATCTCACTCGTAATGGACAACGTGTCTTTCTTAAAAGTGTCTCCCATTATGCCATCATGGGTGGTATTCTTTACAAGTTTGGTTTCGACAACATTCTCTTACACTACCTTACAAGCTCCAAAATTACTTACACCATTAAGGAAGTCCACGATGGAATTTGTGGAGGTCACTTTAGCGGTTTGGGCATTTGCAAACACATCCTTAACCTAGGTTATTATTGGCCAACCCTGAACCATGACTATTGTGATTATGTCAAACATTGCGTGAAATTCCAACAACATGCTAATCTTCATCACACACCTAGTCATGCCTTATAGGTCGCGCGGAACCTTTGTCCTTTCTCTCAATGGGGTTTAGATCTTCTCAATGAAATAAACCCCATTCTTCATAACACCACCAATGGATCATAACCACTTTGCCAAATACTACACTAAATGGGTAGAAGTCATTCCCCTCATTTCTACCAAAGCTGATAAGATATGTGAATTCATCAACCATCACATCATTTTTTGTTTTGGTTTCCCTCACCGCATTATCACTGATAACGGAAAACAATTCAAAAACAAAACCCTACACAAACTATGTGATACTTTTGGCATCCAACTCATTTTCTCATCACCTTATTACCCACAAACCGATAGTCAAGCCAAATCCACCAATAATAGCTTGTAAAAAAATTCTTATGAATGTAATCAACGATACTTAGGAAAGATTGAAATATGCACATTCCTTTTGCCTTGTGGGCTTATCACACTAGTATTCACACTTCAAATGTTTCCACCCTCTTTTCTCTCGGTTTATGGTAATGAGGCTTTCTTAACTCTCGAAGTCTAGATTCCATCTCTCTGCATCTCGAAAAAGACATGCTCAATGAAGATGACTTTCAGGATCATTTGGCACAATTTGAGTTATTAGATGAGCGTTGTCTCAATGCTCTTGACCATCTCCAAATCTACCAAAAATGAATCAAACGTGCCTATGACAAACGTGTTCATGAATGAACCTTTTAGGTCGATGACCTCATCCTGAAGGAAAATCAACATGTAACCAAAGAGAGAAAAGTAAATGGGGAAAATTTGCTCCTAATTGGCTTGGACCTTATATCGTTACCCATGCCTATGGATCAGGTGCTTATCATTTGTCTTCACTTGAAGGTAAACCTGAACTTGAGCCCCTTAATGCCTTACATCTTCAACCATTATATTATTGATATCAAGTCCTATATCACTTTCTATCAGTTGATAGCTCATCCCTTGAGCGTTGTTCACCCGCTAGGGATAATTTTAGTAGTGAATATTCGTAATATGGTGAATATTCCATTTTTGAAAAATTTGAAAAGGTGAATTTTTTTACATGGCATAGGTCGGTGACTGTTCACCTAAAATTATAGTTTAATTTTTTTAGGGTCAGCTTTACCTACCCTTGAAACTATCCCCTATATAATCCTAGATTATTCACCAGGTAGAACACTACTAGATCACTCATACCACCTAGGGCATATGTATTATCAATTATAGTAAATGCGTGACAAGAGGGAAGAGGCTACAGATGCATGACAGGAGGGTGGAGGATGTAGATGAGTGACATAGAGTTTGTTGACGCGTGACATGGAGAGTTTTTTGATGTGCAACATGGAGAGTTTGTTGATGTTCGATTATTAGAGTAGGTATTTACCTTAGCTCATGTTCACCTAGGTACTTTATTTACCTTTATTATATTTATCCTCACCCACTTATGTGTGTGGATATTTCTTTTATCTTATTTAGATATTAGGAGATATTATCTAGTTGTTATGTATAGTTCTTTCCTTGATCTATGGTATTGACTAGATCCTTGATGTCCAGTTCTCTCCTAAATCTATGGTCTTGACTAGCTCTTTGATTACTAGTTATTTCCTTGATTTATGGCTTGATCTACGACCTTGACTGGTTCTTAGATTGTTATTCCTTACCTATTTAAGAAAGTTACGTTCTCATTGTATTGCATTGAGTTCAATAATAATATATGATATTGCTTCTCATTTATTTGCAAAGGTTTTATGTAAAATTATTCTCGCGAATTACTTTCATCTTATAAATTGTGGTGTTTGATTAGCATTTGTGTTCTTGGCTTGGTACAATTTGGTTATCGTTCCTTTCACCGAAAGGAGTGTGGAGGAAGTAGATGCATGACAGAGAGTTTTTGACATATGACATGGATATTTTGTTGTCATGCGACCAGAGGGTAGAGGCTGTAGACACGCGATAGAATATTTGTTGTTGCGTGTCAACAATGTGGTTGAAGCACGTCAACGAACCTCATTGATGTGCATCAACAAGGTCATTGATGAGCTTCAGTGAGGTTCGTTGACACGTGTCAACCACCTTGTTGATGTGTGACAACAAATCTCTTGTTTCGCGTCTGTGACCTTACACCTCTTAAAAATCAGGTGAAATTTTTTTGTCGAACCCCAAGAAATTTACCTTCCCATGAAACCGGTTCCGAGGATATTCGCAAGTATTTTCCACCTCTGATTTCTAAGAGGTCTCTTAAAATGAACCCTACACCTTCCATATTACCCATTTTAAGGATCCATGACTAAACAAGAATCATGTGATTACCCATCACCTTTTAACCTTGTCTTCAATATGAGTACCATAGCTCTACTCATAGCATGATTCTCATGGATACTTTTCGTCTTCTTCAATATGGAATCCCATGGTCGTTCATCACTCAAAACCACCTCTTCCACATTGTTAATCTCTATGTGCTATGGTCTTGTCTTCTAAACAAGAACCTAATCTTCCTCTATAGTCTTTTCCATGACTTAAACGTCCAAAAAAAGATACAACTCCTTGAGTCAAAATTCCAGCAAAAGATGACTCCCTCAAAAGGGACATCTCTTCTTTATATGTCGTTTGCTTATAAAATAGATTACTCCTTGAAGGACAACTATATCAAGTTATTTCACAAATTCAATACAAATATCTAGAAGCTTCCCACATTGATCAGCTTCACGAAGACCTCAAGGAGATAATATACTCATCCCATATATACTTCCCACATCGATTAGTCTATTAAAAATAAACAAATGAAGAAAAAGATGAAATTTTCATCATGTACTTGCTTTTTTTTTCCTCACAGGTTTCTTTTACGACAAACACATTGTCATACACTAAGTTACGCTACACCACCCATTCTCACCTCCTTTCCTTTTTCACCTAATTTCCTCGTTACTCAAGGGACTTGCCACAAACATGACATTTCTGATTATGTGATTTTATTCACCCTTAGAATGGTCCATTATGCAATGATAGACTTGATTAGTCTATTTAGGGACCTAAACTAGAGTCGATGGTTAATAGTTTTAACCTAAACTATAACCTATCTAGTGATTTGACAATCGATGGCAAAAACAAAGTAATAATCAGATATTATATTTTCGTCACCATTAATCTTGTGCATTAGGCTAATATATAGCCAATATAATAGACAAACCTCTTCCTATAAAATAGGAAGTGTATCAAACAACTTACCCGTTTATAAATTTACGGGTACAACAAAACTCCATGAATAATATATTGTTGAAACAATATATTCTTTCAAACCTAATATTTATAATGTAAACATTAATAATTAATTTCCTAACATTCCCCCCCTTAATGTTTACATGGTACAACATATCTCGTTCACTGATTGTAGCCTGCCACCTCTGTGTGCTCATGATCAACTCCGCAAATGTGCAGCATTGGGCTTGCACAAAACTCGAACATGTGCCAACGCACATTTCTTCCACTGATGGTTTTCTCCAGCTTCTACCAACAACCTTACCAAATTGGTTTTGCAGGTGTACCAATAACCTTTCACACTTGGTTTTGCAGGATTACCAAAAACCTTTCACACTTGGTTTTTCAGGATTACCAAAACCTTACACAATTGGTTTTTACAGGTTTACCAAAAACCTTTACATCATGATTGCTACAATACTTTTGATCAATATTATACAATGTCACTACAAAAGGGAATCATGTAGGAAATACTGCTTTCAAAACTGAACAATAAAACATAATGGAAATGGAACAATGAGACCATGTTCCCCCCCTCATTGTGAACATTTCACTTATTCAATCCAAAACAGGAACTCTGAAATCATACTGCACACAACAAACTGCAATTCAGAAATGAAAGAAAACTCACACACACACTGTCACCACAACTTCATGCGGCCCCGTCGTTGGCGACTGACGAGAGGTCGCTGAATGACCTCCATCCTCCTGTGCCTCCGTCCTCCATCAAAAATCATCTAGAAGAGAAAATCTTCATCACTTTGATGTGCGGTATTTTCTTCCTCTTCATTTTCTCCTTCTTCATCAACAATCATGGCATTATCTTGTAGTTTCCCATCAAGTAAGTCTTGTGCTCTTTTTCTGCAATTGTTAGATATATGACCAGGTTGTTTACAATAGTAGCATGTAAATTGTTTCTTCGGTCCTTTAGAGGTTGAACCGTATTTGGGCATTTTCTTACCAAATGCTTTCTTGTTTCTGCCAAACATTGCAGTCTCCTCTGGTTCAACAACCATAATTCTTTTTTCTTCATCTAACAAAGAAGAAATAAGTTCTTCTAGACTTGGATTTATTTTGCTTAATGTAAAGACCATATTAGAATAACATGAAGGCATGCTATTAAGTAATACTGCTTTAGCATCATCATCAGGTACATCTACTTTTATGCCAGCAAGTTGATTACAGATAGATCGAAACTTACTGATATGCTCCACCATGCTCTCACCTTCTTCCATCTTGAGGCCGAACAATCTTTGCTTTAAGGATATCGCTGCGCTTCCCATTTGTGATCCAAACAATTTGTTCAATGTCACCCAGATTGTATGAGAGGACTTTTTTAAGTCTATATGATGTAGATAAGCATCTGATAGACCCAATCCGATGATTGCTGTAGCCTTTCGATCTCTGCTGTCCCATTTTATTGCTTCATCTGCATTTGTCGGTTTTTTTTCTTTTCCATCAACAATATCCCATAAGTCTTTGTTGATTAGGAATAATTGAGTCCGCACTTGCCAGGTATGAAAATATTTGCCTTCAAATTTTTCAATGTGACTCAACTTATTCATTTTCACACAATATAGACGTCGGATTCTACCGAAAATGCGTCCGTGTAAAAAGTAATTAAAGAGACTTAACAATTTTTCACAAACTACAACAAGCTAGTTAAGAGTAACTAAGAGCCATAATTGCCCTGACCTCTATAACATGTGAATGCTTTGCTAAGAAATGCAAATACCTTTGAATATTGGAAAAATACTTGCCTTTATTTGTTTTCCTGATCTATAGGTGGATGCGACTCAATGCATGGCGATTCAATTGAATCGATTTGTAGAAGTTATTGATCGAGCCAAAGTGATGGAACAATGGTTTGCACAGCAGTACTGTCAAAGGATTTGACTGTGCAGACCATTCATTTTTTTTTACTGTTACACAACAATGACAGCTTCTCAAAACTCGAGCTCAATGTGTATAAAAGAATTCCAACGTAGATCTCTGCGCCTGCAGCGTGTGTGGACCGGAGATCACTGTCATTCGTGGATCTATGCAAATCAATAACCATGTAAAGGCGTTTGAAGTGCATTCAATCCTCCTTATATTCTTTAATGACTCTTGGATGCAGATGTGATTCTGAGCTGTGTAAATTGAGCCAGCTAGCTAAGACCCAAAGACTTGAAAAAACAATGCATTCTAAATGTGGGATTTGACCACGGGCTGGGCGGCAAGATCAACGCATGCAAGCATCTTTCACTGGAGCTGTCGCAGCTGAGACCAAATGTAAATAATTGTCACTTTGATTTCCTGGAGTTGTCGCAGCTGAGACCAAATGTGCAAGCTAATGGAGGTACAATAGATCAAATGCAGTCGCATGCATTTAAAATCAGACTGTGATCTATAGGTATACAGATATTAAAGCAACTGGTAATCTTTCCTCAATGTTGATCACAAGACATGAACTTATCACGTATACCATATGGATTAGGTAGAATATGAAAATAATAGAGAAACACAGGCATACAACCTAAGATCAAACAATCCCAAAGGCACAGGTAACAAAAATGTGGGAGATACAACCTTGAATAGCTAGCTGAAACCACGATCTGTATTGCAGGATCTTGTCAGACAACATGGATGTTGGAGATAACGTCCATGGGCATATCAAACCCTGTGTATTCATCCAATCATACAATATAAAACTATGTTCAATTTTACAATCACAGATCCTTACACAAAAAGACTCTCATTTTCATTGAATTTGCTCTGATACCAAATCTAGTGATTTGGACAGTCGATGGCAAAAACAAAGTAATAATACTGTATATTATATTTTCTGTCCCATTAATCCTGTGCAATACATTAGGCTAATATATAGCCAATATAATAGACAAACCTCTTCCTATAAAATAGGAAGTGTATCAAACAACTTACCCGTTTATAAATTTACGGGTACAACAAAACTCCATGAATAATATATTGTTGAAACAATATATTCTTTCAAACCTAATATTTATAATGTAAACATTAATAATTAATTTCCTAACAACCTAATGGTTAAAAGAATTGCTAATCTAACCTAGCCCTAAACTATGAGCTTAATACTCAAGGGTTAACTACACCTAGCGCTATGGAAATGAGACTAATGTCATACCCTATGATCTAACCTAAGTCTCTAACCTACCTTAACTAATGCTATGAAGGGGGACCTAAGAAGGGTCGTGAGTCATGGGTGGTGGTTTCCATGGCATTTAAGAGGGGGATAAGGTTGAAGGACATGGAATGCTGTCAGGTTTGGTGGAGGATAAAAACTACTAATATAACCTTACGTGGCAGTATCTCTAAGGATGGGAATGTTTGTTTGTTTTGTTGTGGCGATCACCAACTTTGGTAGTCGGTGGAAATGGAAAATAGGTGGGAGAATGGAAGTAAATGCAATTAATGAGATTTGTTCCTGAGCATGGATTTCTTGGGAAGGCATGTAATTGGAATTTTGTTTGGTTGTTTTATTTTCCATGCATTCCATTTTTCACTTTGCATGAGCATTGGTTCTTCGAACTAGCCGTCTACTCTTCGTTGCATGGAAACTTTGAGAGTTTCTAGCTTACTTCTCTATCAGGGGAAATATATAAGGCATGGAGGTAACAATATTTTGTTGTTTAATATTTCGTGGAAGAAGAAGAGAAGGTGTGAGCACATTCAGAGGTCTTCTTCGAATTTTAGCGACACTATCAGGCATGATAGGACCTAACTTTTAAAAAAATTACTTTCCTTTAAATGCTTTCATTAGAACAACTCTATTCAGATGATTTTTTTGTACTTGATTGGCTCTAGGTTGCAGTAGAATGTATTGGTTTTCTTCTTTTATTGTTGATTTGGGAATCCCTGGTTATACGTAGACCCTGATGAAATCTACTTATTTTATCTTCTCTCCTTGCTTTGTGAATACAATATGGGTTCGACTTCTGTAGAAGTCTTTTATGTCTCTTTGTCTGACTGAGGTATTGATTTCCTGAACGGCACCATGATGGACGTCGAACTTGATGATTTCGTGTTTGAAGATACCACGGAATGAACTGTTGTGTCCAACTTGGTTGGTTTATTTGATTGTTTCTTAGTTGTATGAGCTCTACTATTACTTGACAACTTCAAGAAAATATATAGTTGGATTTTGGTGAAACTGTTTGAATACTAAGCCTGTACCTTTATTAGAAAAGGGTCTGAAGGTAAAGCTCGACTGGTTCAGCACGAGTTGGAAATATGGATAAATTCTAAGCATGTACCTTCATTAGAAAGGGGTCTGAATGTTTCTATGAATATAGGTTCTGTAAGTAGGGAAATATTTGGTGTAGTTGTTGCTTTTACAATTTTTTTACTTGGATAATTGGAATGCAGTTATGACCAAGAGAAAACTTACTTTGATGAACTCTGTCCCCTAACAATTTGTGGGTGATCCTAGATCTGTATGAATGGAAATTAGGTTTTATATTTGGATAGGAATGGACTGTGTTTGATGTTACCTGAAGTGACCTTGAAATCTATCATTAGAATTCATCTATTAACACTAGAAGTGCTATTTGATTTAGTATCTTTGAACGTAACAACAAACTATCTAGTGTAATGGCTGGAAATAATTAATTTAATCTATTGGTAAGTAATGATAATTGATTACCCTAACTCTTAGTCAAAAATGATTTGAGTCCTGGGTGAAGTGTAGACTGTTTATTTGGATCAGGATTGTGGTCTGATATTTGAACGTATATGTATATCGTTTTGTAACAATCTGTGGCTTTTGTTTAATGTGCAATTGCAAGACCCTAGGGATCTATGGGCAACCTTTTAAGTAGTTCTACCTTATTGGAGCTAATGGTAAACTTAGGTGTTGATTTTCTTGCCTTCTCTTTTTCCCTGATTGAATTTAAGATTTTATATATGCATTACTCCTAGAAAGTTGGTGCAGTCCTGAACTTGTTAAAATGGAGTTCGATTCTCTCTATTTTCCTCTTAGTTGTGAAGGATAAGTTGTTATAGGATATCGGACTACGAAGGTATTCCCTCTCTTTCTGGAAGTTATGAGTGTTCCCTTCTTTATAATTTTCTATAAGAACTCTTCAGTATGGGCATGAGATGAATAGACTGTTAAATTTAGGTGGAGAGAGTGGTAAGTGTTGAATCTTAACAGAAGTCTCCTTTCCTTATCTTTAGCGATATTATTACCCTGTTTGAGTAATTCAGTTATTATCTACTTGTATAAAAGTAGTATTGTAGTAAAATTTTGTATACTTATCAATGTTTATGAAATGATACAAAAAGTATAGAGGAAATCCATCAGTTGAACTTGCTTGAGGCTATAATATGTTTTTTCTTGAATTATTTATATGCAAATCTGTTGGTTACATGCCTTGATAAGATTTCATTCCTTGAATAGAGTAATTATATTAGGATTGATACTGCTCTTGGTTTTCGGATGGCTAGGTATTTAAGATTCATTTTGTTTCTTCTTATTCTCTAATATAAGATGAATCATCTAAAATATTTAAGTTGAAATGGTAGCTATAATATGAGTTATGTTATAAAGTCATATTAGAATGGTAGAAAGATAATTAGCGTGATTCATGTTTATGGATTTGATGAAATGATTTCATTTAAACAGGTTGTTTAATGGAAACAATTGGTGGAATGCAATTGTTTTAAGAATTAGTGCTTATCATGCTCAGTTCACTGAACTGACCTGTGCTAGCAATTTTTGCAGATGGTCATCGTAAGTGGTAAAGGCATGCAGATCTGATATGATGCACAGATTGTTTAATCTGATTTTTATGATGAATTCCAACATGATTTCTCTAATTGTACTATAGGAAGAAAGTTACTCTTTTGCTGATGATTATTGTATTAAAATATGCCGAAGTGCATAAGTTGTAATTGTATGGCTTGGAAATAAATGAAATGGGGAATTGTTACTTACGTGGCTGCATTTTTATTTGTTGAATTGATCTTCTCATGTCTGAATGAAGGAGAGTGCATTTTTATTATTATATGCCATGGGGTCTAGATGGATTCCCTAAGTGAGCCTTGTTAAAAATATGTGACTGAATACTATAGGTTTGATTTAGTGTTTTTTTATATTATGGATATGGATAAATTGGAAATTAGACCACTGCATTTTTAGGGAAGTTGAGGTTAAACTATGCCCTGATATGTAGCTAAAATAGGAAGAGTATTCTATTACTCCCTAACAATGATCTAAGTCAAAGAAATGTAATTGATGGCTTTAAATCATCATGTCTTATGGTAATAAGTCTGATATATTTCAGTCTTCGGGGTTGATATGAACCCTTACGGGTTTAGTTAGCTTCCTTATGAGAGAACATAGGGTTGTTGTCCTTTTATGAGGAATCAAGGATTATTAGGAACCGATTGACACCTTGACGAGATCTCAAATCTTATTAAAAACTTTTCTCTGTGAAACTGAACCTAAATATGTAAGGTGTCTCAAAAGTGTGGGACCCAGGGTTGGGAAAAGCTACCTAGTTAGGAGGGCCTATAATTCAAATTTAACTCAACTTAAGTAACTTCTTGAAGTTATGTAAATCTTTCCGAGGCAGTATTGTAGGATGTTGACACATGTCAACTACAGGGTTGTACCTTCGAGAAGATTAGGATCTTCTCGAGGATACAACAATGCAGGTGACATATGGCAACACCCTTTTGCATTGATCGTTAAGATTTTCCTTCGGGACTGGATAGGACCATAAACGTGTTATGAGGCAGCCCTTTGGGACTCAGGGTACCTTGACACACGGGGTTAACAGTGGTTGAGCTCAGTATGTCAGCTTACCCTAGTCTTCAAGGGCATCCTTATAACATGTGTATGATATTAACCCATTCCGGAGTGAAAACTAGGGACAAGGGGACTGACAGAAGTCAGTATAAGATGATCTATATAACATCGGAGTGGGGTGAAGGACGTATTCCGGATTGATGAGTATGCCATCAAGGAATATAAGACATGAATAGTATGTTTCAAATCTTTGGCCAAAGTATCGCAAGTAGCTGATTGCGTTGTCCTATGTCACCTAGTCTAAGGGACGTGATGCTGATGAATAATGGTAACAATTATTCAGATAGGTTCCTTGACAAAACATTCGAATCCCGGATTAGGGAAGAGAACCACAAGAGGGAAGTGTTCAAATGAAAACACCAACTCTATGATACACATGAATAGATCGGTAGTACACCGAGTCATGGAATGAATAGATCGGCGGTACACCAAGTCATTACAGCAGCATATGGTTATCTATTATTTGAATGATTGTCATGATCCGTGTGTTCTAAATTATGTATTTAGAACTAGATAGCATTAATAAAATTTAAAAAAATCTTGTTCTAATGTACTAAAATGAGGATGTTACATCTATTTACAAACCACTCAACCACACCTATGATCTAAACTCAATCATGCCTATGACCTACATTCACCCATGCCTAGCACCCATCAACCCATTCCACTATTTCACCCTAATCTTCCCTAGCTTATGGGAGAACTACATCGGCTGAGGTCCCTTTTCACCGGGACTATGTAGGTAGCACTTCAAGGGCATGGGGCCCTTGGAGGTTAGCTCGGCCACTCTCTACCCTAACCAATTCCCTCTTTCCCTTTCCTATTCACATTCTACCCTAGTTAGTTTCCTTTCTATATCAATAACTGGAAATTACACCCAACAAGAAACAATTGTTACACATCTTTACCATCATAATTTACACATTCATTTCATCTTGTCTACAATTTCTTTACCATAATCATACATTTTCCTACAAATCATCTTAACATGATCCACATCATCATTAATTACACAAATTAATGAATTAGAAACTCAATCATACCTAAACCAACCTGACTCCACCATGCCTAAGTCAACCTGACTCGATCCATGCCTAAACCAACCTGACTCCATCATGCCTAAACTAACCTGACTCAATCCATGCCTATGACCTAACTCCATCCATGCCTAAATAGACCTGACTTTGCCATGCCTACATGACCTTGACTCTATCAGGCCTAATCCACTTGATTTCCACCTATCTATATATAGCAATGCAAATTAAAACATGTACACCATCCATACTATAAACACCATCATCTATAAATTAGATAGTTTGTATAAAAATACATGTGAACATATATACCAATAATAATCACAATCTCTCAAAAGATCTCATATACAACCTCACCATCTTTGGCACGTAGGCTGGTATATGATCAAAAATAACAAAAACTCTCATCTACATCCTCACCATCTTCGACACGCAGGCCAGTATACATATCAAAAATATGTCAACACAACCACCCTAATCATCAATGATGACTAATCATCACCCCACCTGATATCCATCCCTATCTCATCAGTCTCCTCTATCTCCCCTCTAGTGGGGTGCCCTGCCAACCTCTCTCCACCACGCCTTGATCTATCCTCTAATGGTCCCTCACCTGGAGCTAGCCTCTGTGCACTAGTAGTCTCACCCGACCATTTCCTAGGGATCACTGCCCCCTATACTCTCTACACTGTGGGTATTCAACCTAGTCCTCTAACTCGAGGCCTACTATGCTCTATACTCCCCAGAGGATAGAAAATATATCCCTACAACCATCAAAATATCCTAATAATATTGGACCTCGCCTAAGGCATTTCTTAACCTACTTATCGGTATTGTATGTGGTGGTTCCATCGGCCTCATCCCATGTTCCTACCTCTCAGGGATCTTGTCATGCTAGTACCTATAAAGAGGGACCATGTCCCTGTGACTATGACTATCCCAAGGACCCCGTCATGATCCTTCTTGTATTTGGGCCTCAAGGGTTGTAACTATGCCTATGCAAGGCCAACTGGCCCTACAAACCTATAATATGTTCTGTAGGGAGGCCACCTATACCCCATCCCCATCTCCACCCTATGTGGGTACCTGTCCCTATGCTACCTAGGCCTGTAGAGTGGCCACATGTGCCTGCAACATAGCAACATGTGCCTCCGAACCTATTAGCTACCCCTATACTATCCCCAACTATGTAATTAGGGTAGCCACCTACCCCTATAGGGCATCCCTCTGAATAGTGATGGTGGCTAAATCTAGTTGCTCTAGCCTCGGCGATACAACCCGTAAATGTGTGGCCCACCACTTCCTGTATCTATCAGTCACCCCAACATCATCAATCCATTGGTCTCTCACCTACTCCTCCTACCCTATCGGCATTGTTGGATGTGGTAGAGGTAGAGGCCTCTCTATGTCATCCCTCATATACTGTGGGAAGAGTGGTGATATATCCGTAGTAGCCCAAATTATTGTCTCACCACACAATCGGTACACTGCTGTCTAAAAATCTATCGGTGAGTAGATCTATGGATAGATAGGCCGACAGTGTGCATGGCATAGTCCCTCTTTGAGATAGCAAAGTGAAACTAGTTTATTGTTATTCTACCAACAGGAATCTGTGTCAGTCTTATAGTATTCTACCTTCAAGGGAAGTTTGGGATCTCATCCCAGTAGAGTTAGTTTTGAAGAAGAACATAAAGGAATGAAGGAAGGAATCAAATAAAGATGGATCTTGAAGGGAGAAAAGAAATGAATTTCAAAGTAGAAAGGTTAAAGGTTTATGTTTTGGGACGGTAGTAAATAGAGCCATAATTACTCACATAAACAATCAAATCAATACTTGATAAACAAATGATAGTGTGCATGGCATATCCCCTCTTTGAGACAGCAAAGTGAAACTAGTTTATTGTTATTCTACCAATAGGAATCTATGCAAGTTTTACAGTATTCTACCTTCAGGGGAGATTTGGGATCTCATCCCAGTAGAGTTAGTTCCAACGAAGAACATAATGGAATGAAGGAATAGAAGAAAGATGGATCTTGAAGGGAGAAAATAAATGAATTCCAAAGTAGAAAGGTCATAGGGTTTATGTTTTGGGCTGATAGTAAATAGAGCCGACTTACTCATAAACAAACAAAGCAATACTCATAAAAAAATGACAAAAGCATAGTTGAATCCAATGAATAAGCATTCGAGATCTAAATTAAGAAAGATCTAACACATAACACGTAAATTCAGCACAAAGTCTCAATTTTTGTATTAATATTGTGTTCTGCATACAAGAAAGCTCAAAGTCTTTCTCTCCTCAATTATATTTTTCATAAAAATTTTTCTCACTCTTGAATACTACAAGTATCCAAGTATTTATAGAAGGAGAAGGAGAAAGAAGACAAAAAGGAGCCAACAACTTATTTACAAAATATCTAAAAGTCAAATGTTGACTTTGGGAAATTTGGTGGATGAAAACATCCCATGGTGCAACATGGATGATGTCATCATTTGTGCCAACATACTTTTAGATTTTTTTACAAAGATAGGATTTATCCCGTGAAGAAGGAGCCTATTCGTTATCATCCCTTGGCTTGAAAGGACCGTCTTGCTTCTACTCGGGAGAAGTAATGTGAAATTGAGCTCGATACTCCATGAACTTGTTTACCATCGCTTAAAGTTGATCTTGAGTGAGACTCTTGGTGTGATCACCGATGACTTCGCAAGTTTCCTATTCATCTCTCGAGTCATTCTGGGAGTTTGAAGTATTCATTTCTTTCCTCCATCAAGTATCCAACAAATTTGTAGTAGGACAAGGTTTATTATTACCTCGCCCTTCTCATTTTTGACACATCTTGTGTCCTTATTGTAACAACAGCCCACCAACATCATGAACTCATTATTGATTGTGCTCACTGGGATCCCTGTAGCAAATCCAGGACCACTACCTACCAATTTATCCATCCATGGGCTGCCTATGACCTTCTTGGTTCTGGCCCAGAAGTCCTCCATGTCAATGTGCCTGAGTTTTGAATCTCTGATCTCAAGATCACACTCTGCAAGAGATTCAGCATCCTAACCTCCTCACGTATTTATATTCCATTTCTTTTTCTCATAGCCTAGCTTTACCCTCGACTGGACTTGGTTGGCTTCTTACTCGATGAAGACATGTGTGAATCTGAGTTCAGCTATTGATCTGCAAGAAGAATCAGGAAGTCCATCACAGAAGAGCCATGTTAGCTGTTAAGTCATCCATCGAGCTTATAGAATAAAAAATTAGCAATTTATGAGCCTCAGGCACAAGTCACAGCTTTTTACTCTAGGTTACGGGGATTTAGAAAAGCAAGGCACACTTTGGGAAAGTGTTGCATGGGGCAAAATAATGCCAAAAGGGGCACAAGGTGTGGAAAGGATACACAACATTTAGATGTTGGTGTCAAGGGATGTGCACTCGCGCCATTGGAAGTATTTAAGTGGGGTGCATATATGATTGGTGTAGCAAGGTCCCGTGGTGCACCATTGGTGCAGATGTGGTGGATGCTTGCACATTAGAGAGAGGTGCCAAGGGTTTAGTTTATGCGTGCGCAGGAAAGGTTTACAAACATTCAACTGTTGTTGTAGTTGCTTTGGCACCAGCGACTTGCACCTAGGGAATTTTGCAATGTTTATAAGGCGCGGAGAAGGATTATGCTACATGTAGGGATAGTGCGCTTGTGGCACAACTGTGTTTGATGTAACAAGAATGAAGCTTGCGCCAAAGGAAAAATAGTGGGTTGTTTGCAAAAATTTTATGATTTTCACTCTTTTGACTTAGATTTTGATGTCTAGGAGGGAAAACTTTAGTAAAGCAGGAATAAGGGACAAATGAGTTTGAGTTGTTGGGTTTACAAATGGGGATATCCCTTTCTTCTATATTAATTTTCTTCATTACTTAACCCTAATCACCTAGCTCAACATAAAAACTACAACAAATCCTAAAGAATAGCAAGGGCCACTTACTAGGAATATATAACGATAAAGGAGACGATGCGGGGTCCAAAATGTGAAAAATGGCAACACAAGGGGTGACAGGAACACCGACAAGTACAGAGGAATAAATTTTTCACATTTTTTCAATTGTGAAAATGACAAGTTGGATGGGCCTATATATAGCAAAAGAGCAATAAATGTGCCACCGAATTTTTCTATAACACACTTAAGTAGATGTTGACACGATGGGATTTGTGCCTTAGCGCAGCTTTGAGAGGCGTAACATTTGAGAGTGTTAACAAGATGGCACATGTGCCTTGGCGCACCTTTGATAGGTGCATAACATTTGGAGTGTTGACACTCCTTAGAATGCGCCAAGGAATAGAGGCACGCTTTTGAAAGGCGCAACATTGAGAGTGTTGACACTCCCTAGAATGTGCTAAAGGAATAGAGGGCATATTTTGGTTGATGTAATGTGAATGAAAACTATGCCCAACCCAAAAAGGTTGAAAATGACCAAGTTCTAAAAACTAGATTTTCTAGAAAGGGATTTTATGCCATTCCGAACGCTAAGAGACCTCAATGGGGGACCAAAATGGAAATTTTGGTATGGTTACCTGTAAAATTACCCTTGTCAATTTTATAGGATAATAGCTGGCTCTTTCTAGGGACTATCTTTGAGCAAAGCTTAAGGGTAGAGAATCCCATATCTACATGTGCCTATCCATTGGGCTACAGAGTAAAAAACAAGGGTGACGAAAAAGAAAGGAAAACACACAACTAAAGCAAAATGTCATGTACAAAAAGATAAAGTGAAGCTTCACTTCCTAAATATTTTGGGATGTTTCCCACTATAGGAAGCAGGGAGCTTAGTTCCATCCAGATATGAGAGATAGAAGCTATTCTCTCCATTGAGCTGCTTGATCTTGAAAGGCCCTCTCCAAAGAGAGTCAAATTTTCTCGTGCATGCCCTTTGGCTCTCTTCGCTTGTCCCATAGAAGGATGAGATCTCCCACCGGAAATCCCTCTACTTGGCCTTTTTATCAAACAATCTTTTGACTTGATTCTGATGTTTGGTGATCCTGTCGACCACTCTTACTCTCTTTTCTTCAAGTTTTGTTAGATACATGATCCTCTTTTCCAGAGAATTCTGGAAAGTCTCATCTTCAATTGCTCATGCCAAGCACAGAGCAGGAAGTTCCATAGAAATGGGGAGCTTAGCATCAATTCCATATAACACTTGAAAAGGTGACATACCGAGAGACCTCTTTGGAGTAATATGGTCTGCCCACAAAGAATCATACAATTACTTGTGCCATGACCACTAATTCTCATCGACTAGCTTCCGTATGATGGTCACTAGGTTCTTATTACTGGATTCTACCTGACCATTTCCCTAGGGGTAATAATCCAAGGCATGGGCCAAGGTTATTTTGTATTCATAGAAAAAACCGATAACTTCCCATGAGGAGAAGTTGGAAGCATTATCAACAACGATCTTGTGTGGGATGCCAAATCTCACGATGATATTTTCTTTGATGAAGTTGCAAACAACTTCAGAGGTGGCATTCTTAACAGGTATGGCCTCCACCCATTTGGTGAAGTAATCTGTTGCTATTAGGACATAACTATGTCCAACACTTGATTGGGGATGTAGTGCTCTGATAAAGTCAATTCCCATTGCTTGAATGGTTCATCAATAATGACGGGCCTAAGGGGAAAAGCAGCCAATTTTGGTTTGCCAAAAACTATTGGGAGCTCACATTTTGCTACCTAGGTGGCTATATCCTAAAATAGCGTTGGCAGTACCTAGCTTGGATGATCTTATGTGTCACATACGATGAGAAGAAGTGACCTCTGCAGGCGAGTCATGAAAACTTTCAAGCAATTTGATCTGTTGTGGTTTGTCAACGCATCACAAGAAGATGCCATCAATCCCACGCTTGTATAAACTGTCATCCCATATGACATATCTAGGCTACCCTGAGCTTTACAGTTCACTTCTCCTTTGAATTTAGATGAGCTAGACACTCACCATAAGTGAGAAAGAAAGCAATGTCTGAATACCATTTGTCGCTGGTTGTAACAAATAGAACCATAGGTAGAGAATCTACTTTCTTAAGCTGACCCTGCGCTCCGTTGATGCGATCAACCTTCTCTTCAGGGACCTCTAAATCTTTGTTTTCAGCCATAAGCTGACATAAGCCCTTGCCTCTTACCATCTTGGTTGGTTTTATGTCCAGATCATACTCTTGGACCTTTGCGATCCAATTCCCTCGTAAGCTTCCTAACTCCTATTGAGTTAGGATAGACTTAACTTGCCATGTCAAGAACCAACACTACCGTATGAGAGTTTAGGATGTAGTACCAAAAGTTCTTGACTACTTTGACTACTACGCAAAGGCATGTTTTTCTAACTGAGACATCTTCAATTCATGAAGCTTGAGAGGGGAGCTCATGAACGTGATTAGAGATTCAACATCCTCAGAGTTTTTCTGTATTAAGATGGCTGATATAGTATGCACAAATGCATAATTGTACATGATAAAATACTTGGAGAAGTTGGGACATACGGGATGGGTGCATGAGTAATAGAGGCTTTTATATCCTCAAATGATGCCTTCCCTTTTCCTCCACTCGAATGTTTGTGACCCTTTCATCATATTTGATATGTGACGAGTCTTTTCAGTGAAGTCTAGAACAAAGTGCCTAAGAAAATTTACCTATCCGAAGGAGTGAACACCGGTCTTGCTTGTGGGTAAGGTAAGGCTCTGAATGGCCTTAACCCTTTCAACGTCTATCTTTATTCCTTCCTTGCTGACAACGTGTCCCAACAACTTTCCTTCAGTGACCTTGAAAATAGACTTTTTGGATTTAGGGAAATCCCATGTTCTCGGCATCTAATCAATACTTGCTCCAAATGATCACAATGATCACTTCACTTTTTTGAGAACATAGTTAAGTCATCCAAATAAACTACGATGACCTTTCCCATCATACCTTTGAATGTGAAGTCCATCACTCACTGAAAGGTGGCACCAGCATTGGTCAAGCCAAAAGGCATCTTGTTGTAGGTGAATGTGCCCCAGGGAGTAGTGAATGCTATTTTGAATTGGTCTTCAGTGAGACTTCAATCTGATTATAGCCCAAAACCATCAAGCATGGACAACATCTTTGAACCGGTCACTGCCTATGGCAAACTGATCCATTATGGGGAGCGGATAATTGTCCTTCAAGGATGCCTGATTCAGATTGTGAAAATCTATGCATATGCATATCTCACCATTCTTCTTTCACATGGGCATGATGTTCACGACCCAAGTACTATGATGGATAGGAAAGATGATTCTTGCATCTAGCATTTTCTATATTTCTACCTAGATGGTACCCGAGATCTTAGGATTGTAATGCCTCTGTTTCTAGCGAAAGGGTTTGACATCATCCTTTAATGGGATGTCATGTTGAACGTCCTTAGGCTTGAAAGACTTTAGATCGGCATAAGACCATGCCAATACGTCCATATATTTCTTCAACAATTTGACAAACTTCCATTTTTCTTCGGTGTACAACATTTCCTAATGTTCACAAAATGCGATGTTCTACAGTACCCAAGTTGACAAATTCGGTCTCTAGAGAGGAGTTAGGATCATCTTGTCACTTCTTCTTGACAAAATGATCATGTTTTTCAAACAATCATTCCAGAGAGACTAAACCCTTCGAATCTTATTTCCTTGAGCTGACATATGCCATCACCTTCTTTTGATTCATTTTCTTGACCAGTGACAAATTCACGGCATGCAGAAGTAGATCCCTCAAAATGAAGCTCATTGAAATTATCATCTTTTTCTAGAAAAGCAACAAGCTGATTGTCATCATTGAATACCTGCCAGTGCTGAGAATTGTCTGCACACTTGGGCGAAAGACTACCTCAATGGTATATGTGTCTATTTTCAACCTTGGGTGAGGGAGCATAAGAGACACTGAGATGGCCAATGAATTAGCCATGTCATTTTGAGCTCTTGGAACAACTTTTATTGAGAAAGCATTAAATTCCTCAATGTTGTCCCATACTTGCATTGCGGTAGTTCCTGAGTCTATCATTCTTCACTTGGTACACTCTTTTTACCTGGTTGATGATCAGTTCGGTGTCACCTTGTACTTTTAGGTTCTTGATTCCTCTTTCCTTTGTACAGCTTGCATGCCGAGTAGCAAAGATTCATACTCAGTAGTATTGTTTGTATTGAAAAACTACAATTTGAAAGAAAGAGGGAAAATCTCTTCTTCAGAGATATCAGGATGGCTCTAGTGCCACATCCACTTGTTGCACAACTGCCATCAAACTGCAGTGTCCATATCTTGTTAAGGTCCTCCTCCTAGATGAGAACATCCATTTTATCAAACTTAGTGGATAAGAAGTAGTTCCCCATCCCTGATGATTCGAAGAGAATTTGGGCTTTGGGGTCATCAGAGTTGGTGACTAGGTACTTCTTTTGTGATTCAGGCTCCAAAGTCTACATTACTCCTTTGACGGGAATTCTGGCTTTGGACCAGTCCATATGAATCTCTCCACTGACTTCTCTGCAAAATCTTCTTCCTAGTAGAATTCCATATGCTGTTGGGATATCAGCAACGAGGATGGTCATCTTTACCCTTTTCTCTGGGAACGCTGCAAATGCGAACTGTGCATCTTTGATCTGACCAATTAATGGAACTTGTTTGGTTTCCATGGAGTAACATCTACCGAAAGGCTTGGTAAGGGTGAGGCCTAAAGCATGAGTGACCTTTGCCGACATTACATTATCGGAAGCCCTAGAATCAATTATGCAGTTGCTTAGTTTGTGACCATTGATTAGGAGGGAGAGATAAAAAGGTTCAATTTTTCCTGACGCAGAAGTCGAGGCAACATTTATGCAAGATGCAGGAGGAGTGGAAAGGATTCCTTTCGGGGAGACAGGAGAGGGGATGGTAGCTTGGCTTTGGATATATTCAATTAATCTTACAAGTTGCTCGGGGTTAGACTGAAGATATTCAGCCTCAAACATTTGAATCTTGGTCTTTTTAGTGTGATCGACTATGTCGAATGTGACCAAGGGTTGCATTGATGAAGGAATGAGTCCCTCATTTCGCGATGGTAGGGTAGGGTTACTAGTCTTTATGGAAACAAAGAAGGATGATTTGGAGGAGAGATGGGAGGAAAATATTTCTTCATAAAAGGTTTAATAGGAGGTTGAGCAGGAAGAGGATTACCTCTTTTAGCAATGGTTGGAGGCGTGCTCGACACAGCCTTCTCCTTTTTTGTATTCGGAAGCAACTTCTATTTCTTTTCCTTGTGAGCATGTGAAAATAGCATATGATTGTCCACTTGCATACCCTTGAGTACCTTCCTCCTCATCAGACTCCTCATCTTCAAATTCCATATACCCGATTGTAGAGTCACTAGTCGGTTCACCGACATCTTGATCATCTTCACCTTGCGATGAAGGTTCTTCGTAAATTTGCTCCTCTTCTTCGATCTCAACCAAGGCATTAACTGGAGGGGCCTCAAGTGCTAACCTTCAAGTAGTAGTAGGAAAACACGGCCTTTGTGGGGAATTATTAGGAGTGAAGTTCCTCTGTGGGATATCTTGATATGGAGTGGTAGATGAAGCTTGAGCTAATTTCTTCTTTAATGCAAGAAAGTCATTTGCCATCTTCTGGAATGTTGGATCTGATGAAGTGGCTTGAGAAGGATTTGAATCCTTTGGTTTGGACAACTCTCATTTTAACTCACCAGATATAAGCAGGTTGTCTTCTATCCAAATGGCTGCAACTTGAGTGAGGACCAAGGTGGTGATTTGTTCTTGTAAGAGTAAGAAACTTACTCTTGAGCTCATGGTGTTCACAAAGAAACACTTTTGATTTTTTGGTGTTGGCAACATGGTAGGTGGCACACGGTTAATCAACGAATTGAAATGGGTGATAAAATCACGCATGGTTTCATTGGCCTCCTTCTTCAAGTGAGTAATATTTGATAATAATGCAAATGTGTCTTCTAAAGGCTTATACCTGTCTTCAAATGCAGTTCGTAATGTGGCCCAACTGGTGATAGATCCGGCCGAAAGTGTTGGAACCACTCTGCTACAGGTCCTTGCAAGGTCTCTAGAAAGAGGTGTACTGACACATCTTCATGGGTCACATCTAGGATGCTGCATGACATAATGAATGTAGATATATGTGAATCATGCTTTGATTTCCACTCCCATCAAATCTTGGAAATTCTTGCAATTTCCATGAGGGAGTGCGTGAACTAGATGCAGTAATGCAAGAGGGCCCATAACATTTCCCCATGGTACTGCTATTTGAAAAGTTGGAAAGAGGAGGCGAGATGGGAGTGCATTTTTTCTTAGCAGTAGAGCACTGCAAATTGATGTGGAGGCTCCTTGTGAAAAACGGTTTTTTCGTGGAGGCGAGGTACTTCTGGATGACTGATCACTAAACTCAGCAACGTGAAGCGTGTTGGTGTAATACTAAAGTTTTTCCTTTGAATTAGATCAAAATAGGATCAACTTCTCCACAAGCTCTCCTGCTACGGGTAAATGGCTCACCCATTAATGTATCTCGTCAAATCTCGTAATGATTTTAGAGTATATTTATAAAAACTCTTTTGTTTGTACTTGCTGATTTTCTAATTTTTCTGACAAAAATCAGTAGCATGTACTTTTCTAAATATTTAAATTTTATCCTCTTTTGAAAACCGATTGCGTGTTTATGACAAATATTAGCGAGGATAAAATGATGGTTAACCTAGTAAGCTGATTTTCGGATCTTAGATTTGATTTTTGCAAGGGTTTGAAAATATTTGTAAAACTATCAAAATCTCAGATCTATGAAAAAATAGAGATTTTTATAAAAACTTAGTGAACTAAAGGTTTCTAACTAGTCCAGATCTATGGATCTCTTAAGAAAATTTTCAGTTTGGATCACTTTTTTAAAAAAAATGGATTTTAAACAAAGAGTTAAGATTTGCAAACAGGTAGTGATTTTAGAGTAGATTTAAAAAAACTCTTTTTCTTAGTCTCCCTAGCAGCTTTAAAAATTGTTGGTGTCTTTTAGCTGACATAACACTCACATAGATCTGGTTCTTTCCCAAGTAGAGTCACCAAAAACTGTTGGTCTGAAAATCTGTCGGGTGGGTAGATCTATGGATAGACAGCCAACAAAGGTGTAGGGCATAGCCCCTCTTTGAGACATCAAAGCAAAACTAGTTTATTGCTATTCTACCAACAAGAATCTATGTGTAAGTCTTACAGTATTTTTCCTTCAAGGGAGTTTTGGGATCTCATCCTAGTAGAGTTAGTTTCGACGAAGAACAGAATGGAATGAAGGAAGAAATAGAAGAAAGATGGATCTTGAAGAAAGAAAATAAATGAATTCCAAAGTAGAAAGGTCAGAGGGTTTATGTTTTGGGCCAATAGTAAATAGAGCCAAACTTACTTACATAAACAAACAAAGTAATACTGATAAACAAATGACAAAAGCATAGTTGAATCCAACAGAATAAGCATTCAGATCTAACTTAAGAAAGATCTAACACATAACACAGAAATTCAGCACAAAGTCTCAATTTTTGTATTAATATTGTGTTCTGTTACAAGAAAGCTCAAAGTCTTTCTCTCCTCACTTCTATTTTTCATAAAAAAATTCTCACTCTTGAATACTAAAGGTATCCAAGTATTTATAGAAGGAGAAGGAGAAAGAAGACAAAAAGGAGCCAACAACTTATTTACAAAATATCTAAAAGTCAAATGTTGACTTTGGGGAAATTTGGTGGATGACAACATCCCATGGTGCAACATGGATGATGTCATCATTTGTGTCAACATACTTTTAGATTTTTTTACAAAAATAGGATTTATCCCAAGAAGAAGGAGCCTATTCGTCATCATCCCTTGGCTTGAAAGGACTGTCTTGCTTCTGCTCAGGAGAGGTAATGTGAAATTGAGCTCGATACTCCATGAACTTGCTTATCATCGCTTAAAGTTGATCTTGAGCAGACTTGGTGTGATCCCCGATGACTTCACAAGTTTCCTATTCATCTCGAGTCATTCTAGGAGTTTGAATTATTCATTTCTTGCCTCCATCAGTATCCAACAAATTCACAAAGCAGGGATGAAGGTTTATTATTACCTTGCCCTTCTCATTTTTGACACATCTTGTGTCCTTATTATAACAATGGCCCACCAACATCATGAACTCATTGTTGATTGTGCTCACTGGGATCCCTGCAGCAAAGTGCAGACCACTGCCAACCAATTTATCCATCCATGGGCTTCCTATGACCTTCTTGGTTTTGGCCCAGAAGTCCTCCATGTCAATGTGACTGAGTTTTGAATCTCTGATCTCAAGATCACACTCTGCAAGAGATTCAGGCATCCTAACCCTCTGGTATTTATATTTCATTTCTTCTTCTATTAGCCTAGCTTTACCCTTGGACTTGGTTGGCTTCTTACTCAATGAAGACATGTGTGAATCTGAGTTCAGCTATTGATCTGCAAGAAGAATCAGGGAAGTCCATCACAGAAGAGCCATGTTAGCTGTTAAGTCATCCATCAAAGCTTACAGAATGAAAAGTTAGTAATTTATGAGCCTTTGGGCATAAGGCACAACTTTACTGTAGGTTACAGGGATTTAGAAAAGCAAGGCACACTTTGGGAAAGTGTTGCATGGGGGAAAACAACGCCAAAAGGGGCACAAGGTGTAGAAAGGCTACACACAACATTCAGATGTTGGTGTCAAGGGATGTGCACTCACACCATTGGAAGTATTTAAGTGTGGCGTATAATATGATTGGTGTAGCAAGGTCCCAAGGTACGTTATTAGCACAAATGTGGTGGATGTTGCATTAGAGTGAGGTGCGCTAAGGGTTTAGTTTGCGTGGCATGAGAAAGGTTTGCACAACATTCAGCTCTTGTTATAGTTGCTTTGCACCAGCGCTTGCGCCTAGGGAATTTTTCAATGTTTATAAGGCACGAAGAAGGCTTATATCAGTATGCAGGGATAGTGTGCTTGTGGCATGACTATGTTTGATGTAACAAGAATGAAGCTTGTGCCGAAGGAAAAATAGTGGGTTGTTTGTAAAAATTTTATGATTTTCACTCTTTTGGCTCAGATTTTGATGTCTAGGAGGGAAAACTTAGCAAAGCAGGGAATAAGGGACAAATGAGTTTGAGTTGTTGGGTTTGCAAATGGGGCTATCCCTTTCTTCTAGATTCATTTTCTTCATCACTTAACCCTAATCACCTAGCTCAACATAAAAACTACAACAAATCCACAAGAAGAGCAAGGGCCACTTACTAGGAATATATAACGATAAAGGAGATGATGTGGGGTCCACAAACGTGACAAATGGCAACATGCGGGGCTGACAGAACACTGACAAGTACACAGAGGAATAACTTTTTCACATTTTTTCAATTGTGAAAATGACAGGTCGGACGCGCCTATATATAGCAAAAGTGCAATAAATGTGCCACCAACTTTTTCTATGGCACACTTAAGTGGATGTCAACATGACGGGATTTATGCCTTGGCGTAGCTTTGAGAGGCTAAACATTTGGAGTGTCGACACTACATTTTCAAAGTGCCACAGTGCACTTTAAAGATGTGCAACATTTTAGAGTGTTAACAAGATGGTGCATGCGCCTTGGCACACCTTTGAGAGGCACAACATTTGGAGTGTTGACACTCCCTAGAATGCACCAAGAGAATAGAGGCGCAGCTTTTGATAGGCGTAACATTTAGAAGTGCAACATTGAGAGTGTTGACACTCCCTAGAATGCACCAAAGGAATAGAGGGGCGTAGTTTTGGTTGATGTAACATGAATGAAAACTATGCCCAACCTAAAAAGGTTAAAAATGACCAAGTTCTAAAAACTAGATTTTCCGGAAAGGGATTTTATGCCATTTTGAATGCTAAGAGACCTCAACGAGGGACCAAAATGGAAATTTTGGTATGGTTACCTATAAAATTTCCCTTGTCAATTTTACAGATCTCGTGCTTTCAAAGACATCACCCTCTATCCATTAGAGCATCTATAGCTCCTGTAGCTCCTCTTTCATCCACCCATATGATGGAAAACCCACATAGGGCCTCCAAATAATGTCCATGCCGGACAACCCCTCTAGTAATCACCTGTAATAGGCTACATCGTGTGTAGCTCTAGTAGCTCGGCACTCCCCAATCGTAGGCACCCATCACTTGAAGCCCACCCGCACAAAACCCGGCTCGAATGCATCAACCCGAGGCATACCAATAGGACACACACACACAATGTGCTCATATTCCCAACAATGGAGTAGAAATTACAACACATGCTAAATCTCTCGTAGCCTCCCATAAGCCCATAACTCTCTATATAATTGAACTAGGAATGTGGGTGCCCATGTAAAATGAGTCCTATCCTCCACCATGTCATGCAGAACCCCCATCAATGATCATGGGAATCTCCCACCCTCCGCATCTAGTAATGCAAAGCAGTAGACTACCTCCATCAGCAACACTACCAGCCTCATCTCCTCCGGATGGGCCTGGTACATATCTCCATAGCTCATACTGGTGCTATGGAACCTCATCTCCACCAGCCCCTCACCAAACACAGTCAGCATCAACTCCTCAGAGGCCTCTAAGGAGATAGAATACACCTGCATCCCCACTATCGGTAGCCACAGGATCCTGTACACATCCTCTAGGGTGATTGTGATCTCACCGTCATAGATGGAAGGTATTGGTCGCTGAGTCCCATCTATTGATGAGAGCGACCATCAAACTCAGGCTCTCCTAGACTACGTACCGGTAGTGTCTGACCCCAATCAAGCCAACCTCTACAACATGGTGCCAATTATCAACTGTCACCCCCTACCTCCATGAGCAAGGGAGGTACCCTATCTCTCATCTCGTAGCTAGTCCTTGGCCTGCATTCAACCAATCACACACATTATTAAAACTTGATTTTACCCAACATTAACCTTCAACCCCTCCCTTCTTCCCTTCCCCTCACCTGCTATCTATTTTACCCACTTTACCTAACCTTTCCCCTTACCCTTCCTAGACCTCTAGCCTTTTCACCCTAACCGACACCGATTACTCCTGACCATCACCAGTCCATTATAACCGGCATCGGTTCCCCTCATACTTGACCGATGTCGGTGTGAAAAGACCGATGTCGGCCATACCTTGACCGACGTCGGTCATTGTTACCACACCCAAACCTGAAACCCCAATTCCCTTTACCTACTTTCTTTCCCATTTTCCCTATGAACCTACCCACACCTCACCTAAGTCCCTCCCCAACCCTCTTCCCCTACCTCTGACCTTTCCCACCCCCTCTTTCATTCATTTAACCACACATTTCAATTATTTTAACCTCCCTACCTCTACCTCTCTACATTTCCTTCTTCCTATATCAAATAACAATGAAAGGATTAGATCTTACCTCATCTTGATGTCACCTCTATGGTGGCACATCTGGCCACTATGTCGGTGGTCCACCCAAACCCTCTCCTACCTCCGCCATGTCCAAATCAATCTCCAACCTCTCTACCAATCACCTCACTCTATCTCGATCTCGTGGACCCATCTACCGGCTCCTCTAACCAACCGAATCTCTCCACCTCAGTAGGATATCATCCCTCATCCTTTCCTCCCGACAAAGCACAACTCATTCAACACTCTATCATTTTCCCAAAATCCAAAATGTACAAATGAATCCGTATTATATGGATTTTTCCTTTTATATACCCACATCGACCTAACTGGTGTCGTTGTACCTAAACTGACATTGGTCCTGTGCCCTAGCACACCGTGGTCAGTTTTACCTAAACCAACATCGATCGTATGCCCTAGTAAACTGTGGTCAGTTTACCTAGACTATCAATAGTTCGTATGAGATGGCATCATTACCTTTCATACTCATTTCAAATACCCTTTCCTATTTCTGCTCTAACTCAACCAACCTAGCCATCGTTTAACCTTAATTACCCTTATCACAACCTACCTCAAAGCCTACATTACCTATACTGGTCCTTAATTACATTTAGGTACTTTTTATTTTACATGTACCTTGCCCTACCCATGTTGTGACCTTGTTACTCGGACTGAAACATTGTTAATGACCTATGAACCGATGTGCTCGCTATACCTTACGACATTGTTACCTGTGTCATTTGACCTAATGACCTTACCTTGCCTATTATTGTGTCATTTATCTTGACCCAACCTTTTATGTACCGAACATACCTACATGTTCCTACACTGACCTACGATGTGCTTCCACACCATATCCTATACCTTGGATACCGGAATCACCTCAACCTTGTTTGGATAAACCTATCGACCTTAGATGATGTAGAGTTTGCATGCTCTTCAACCTAGTACTATGTCATAGTTTATATGTGTGCATGCATTTGAATGTCACTACCTTTGACCCTGACCCATTACCTTGATTACCCGATTGGACCTTTACTCCATTACCCCCATTGTTCACCTTCTTCTTCATCACATCCACCTTTTATCAAACCACTCATCAATTCTATCTTCTACCTCATCAGTTCCTAGTTTGAGGGGGATCACCTTCACCCACACATGGGGCAACCACATCTTATTTTTGTCAAGCATCACTTACTAATACAAGCTACACAACAAAAGGGGGAAAATGTAGACACCAAAATTAGGTCACACTCCCCTTGGTCCCTCGTCAAATAACCAACTCAAACATACTCACCTAACCAAGGCCCCTTCCACCCCACATCACTATTAATTTAATTAAATTAATATATATCCTCACAATATTTATTATCTAATTATCTTAATTTCTACCCCACCACCTCACCTAGACACCTCATCCAACCACCTCACCCTAGACCTATTCTTGGCATGTTTCCATAACTAACAATAACTAAGTCTTACTTGTATTAATAGGATAAGATTTGGTCTAACCCTAATCAATGCCTAAGATTTCTCTAACCACATGCCCACTCATTAGAAGGAATTTTTGTTCTAATCATGACAACAAACCAACTTGGCCCAAGAAATTAAAGAGATCTGCCCACTTTAGTAAACATAGGGAATCTCGTCTTAACCGACACCGATCACCCCTAAACCGATGCCGGTAAACCTAAAACCATCGTCGGTTACCATTTATTCACCTAAGAAACCTTGTTTTTGGGTTGATACATTCTAAGAGCAAGAGGACGAGAGGAGAGCTGCATGCAAGTAGAACTAGAGTCTTTTCACGCATCCAGGCATCCATAGCCAGCACCAGGATAGATCCAGAAGCATTGGCACTCATGGTAACATTCTCGAGAAGCGTCACTATTGCACCAAGCTCCATTCCATCAACCAATCATCACCACCACCCAACCATTGGACCTGCAATGTTGGTAAGTGTTTTATCATTAATCATTTCCATTCTTATTATGTTCATAGAGTGGTTATCATTCCTGTTATTATTCTTCTATTAACATTCCCATCTCTCCATAGTCTTCTTTAAAAATACCCAAAAATCTCACCCACCCATTTATCAGATCACCTATCTTGGCCCTTTCACCTCTCTAAGTGTTCTCGAGTATCCCCACGCACCTCAACATCCCCTACTTTAGCCCCATCCAACCTCACCTAGCCTCTACAATAAGGTTTTCATTGAATTAATGTCACCCTACTATACTAACATCGATTACCCATAACTTTCACTCGGTCTCCCTTAACCATCTTCGGTTATACCCAACCGGCATCAATCTCTATGTTTTATACCCTACCCAAGAACAGAGCAAAACAACCTCCTACCAATTGACCTAAACAACCCGTAGATCAAACCACGACTAGTCCCAAGACTTGACAGATACCTCATATTTCAGATCTAACTATAGCCTAGCCTTGTGTGAATGGATTTGCTTATTGTACTTGAATGAGATACCTAAATCATATCAAATACAATAGGAATTTACTTATTTCTCACATTAATTTGTTTTAAATAGTGGATTGATAACCATCTAGGAAGTATCACACTTCCCGAAACTAGCATACGCTAGGCATTCCACTATCATATATCATTTAACTTCTCTTTTGTGGTCTTGTTTTCTATTACAGGTAGTTCTTCCTAGTTAAAAGGAAGCTCTCATAATCAGCACTTTGGATCAATAATTCGTAATGCACGCAACAACCATCAACCATCCAAAGATAAATAGGTATTCCTCCTTGGCCCTTACCCTTATCTGTTTCATCATTCAAAATGTAAAGAAAATGGTGAAACATTGGGATCATCAAGCCCTTGATGAGTCAAAATGGGTTAGTCTAATGGTGAGTAGTATCAAGAAGGATGGACAAAATAGGATTTTGTGGAGTATAAAGAGCTAAATGTTGCATGTGTAATAGACCCATTTCCTATGCCATTCACCGAGGAAATCTTGGAAGGCGTGGTAGGGCATGAAATCTATTCATTTACGATGGGTTTTCTAGGTATCATCAAGTTTGGATTTCCTAGGAGGATCAAGAAAATACTACATTTAATATAGAATGGGGTAGCTTCACCTATACTTGTAATGCATTTTGGTCTAAAAAATAAGCTTGTTGTATTTTCGCGCATAGTATTTCAAGCATTCAAGGAGTTTATTCACAACTTCTTATAGGTCTATTTAGATGATTGGATGGTGAATGGATTAGTTAAGGATTATTGTGATAATTTACGCTTAATGTTTGAAAGATGTAGACAGCTTGAGTATCTCCTTAAAGATCAAGAAGTATATATTTGCTACACCATTTGGGATACTGTTTAGGACACATAATTTGTAACGAAGGTTTATTGGTTGATCTAGCTAAGGTTGCAGTCATTATAGGCCTAAAGGATCCTATCATTCAGATTGAGGTACGTATATTTTTGGTCATAAATGGTATTACATGAAGTTAATCAAAGGATATGCCAAAAATTTTCACCGTTGGAAGTGTTACTAAAAGGGAAAGGTATGTTGTACTAGGGAGAACCGTGGTAGCATGCATTCGAGACGTTAAAGGAGAAACTTACTACCATGCATATTTTACGTTTTCCTTCATGGGACCAACCATTTTATGTACATGTTGACACCTCTGGCATGGCCATTGGTGTGGTGTTGGCTCAACCTAGAGAAGGTATTGTAGATCATCCTATCTATTTTTCTAGTAGAAAGCTAACTCCTGCAGAACAAAATTATACAACTATGGAGTGCAAAGCTTTGTCAATGATCTATGCACTAAATAAATTTTTCCAGTACCTACTAGCTACACCCTTCATCTTTTATACGATCATATGGCATTGAAGTATTTGGTAAACAAGCCCATTCTAAAAGGGCGCATATGTCGATGGGTGATTTTATTTCAAGAATTTGATTTCATAGTTGTGATAAAACCAGGAAAAGTAATTCAAGAATAGACCATCTATCAAGAATACATTCAGGAGAAGAAGCATAGGTAATTGAGGATACCATGTCAAATGCATAGTTATTTAGGTTACAACAAGTGCCATCAGAACTAGAAGAAATTGATGTATTCCTATGAATAGGGGATGGCACCGAATGGGATGAAATCCTTGGAAAAGAAAAAACTTGCTTTACGCGTAGCCCCTTATATGGTAATTAGTGGTGACCTATAAAATTAGGTTGGGATGAGGTATTGTGTTGTTGTGTATTGGAACATGAGTGCATGGATATTATGGAAGAGGCTCATGGTGGTATTATAGGTGGCCACTATGTCGGTGATGCCACTACACGCAAAATTATACTTGTTGGATTATGGTGGGAGACCCTATATAAGGATTGTAAGGAATTTTGTAAGGCTTGTGATCATTGTCAATGCCTTGGAAAACTAGGTCAATGAGATGAAATGCCTCTAAGACCCATTATTAGTGCAGAACCATTTGAAAAATGGGCTATAGATTTTGTGGGTCCTATTTCACCAGTGTGTAGAAGCTGGATCACGCTACATCATAAATTACAGTTTATCGATAAGGTGAGTAGAAGCAAGCACTTTGGCATAGGATTGTAAAGAGCTGTGTTTCTATGGGAAAATATTATTATAAGTTATGGATGTCCTTTAAGTTTGACCAATGATATGGGTACACATTTCCTTAATGAGATAGTCGAAATTTTATTGATGAATTCATGATTACACACCATAAGACTACACCCTATCATCCTCAGGAAAATGGGACCGAGGAGGCTTTCAACAAAATTTTGGGCCACACATTGAAAAAAATCTGTGATGTTGGACGAAAGGATTGGGATGATAAAGTATCTCGTAGTAATTTTGGGCATATTGGATTGTTAGGATAAAAATATTATTATCCTAATATTAATTATGCAATAGTCCAGTTATTTAATTAATTTTATTAATTAAATAATAATGGTTAAATCATATATTTGTTATGTATTGTTATAAACCATATTTGTCTTTTATTCATGCAGTTATATTGTTTTGAACAATATATTTGTATTTATTCATTTGTGCTTCCCGGATGTTATTGGAAGCCTATACATTTAGGAATTTGGTTCACCAGTGCAACTTAATAGTTTGTTTGTATTTGGCTATGCAATATCTATAAATATTGCAGCCCATTCTCTGTAATGGTTGATTGATTGAGATTAATAAATTGATCAGGCTTCCGTCCCTGTTTTTCAATCATCATTTGGTACCAGAGCGAATTGAAGCTCCTGGCAAGGTTGGAGAAGGTTGCAGAAGAAGGAGAATTCGTGGAGAAGAAATCTGCAATGTATGAGAGCCAACATTTGCCTCCTGCAGCCTTCCCGTAACCCCTGCAAACCCACAACCTCCTGTTCAGTTCCAGGTGTTTGGGCAACGATTTTTTTTTACTGACCGGTGCACTCGGCAAGCACTGAGGCAAAATTTGTCTTGCAGTATTCAAAAAAAAAAATTTAAAAAAATTATTATTTTTCTCCCCATTTGGGGTTTTATCTCTAATATTAGAGATGTTTTTAGTCTCTGTTTTTTTATCCAACCTCTACATTTAGAGGTATATCTGGTTTTGGAGGATTGCTTGCTATATTTGGAGGCCGTGTGAAGAAGGACTCCATATAGGCGCAGATCAGAGAGGGGCAGTAGTTGAAGGAGGCGTGGAAACCCCTGCTGGACCTGAGATTAGTCTTCCACGCACCTGCACAAAGAGACAATCAATAAAAAAGAAGCAAATCATACAAAAGCAAAATGGCATAGCAAAGAGAAGTGGATTACACAGAAAAATATGTGACAGAAAACACAAAATCCTACCCCATCGAATATATTCCGAATGCGAAGATCCCATGTGTAGGACCACATCTAAAGAATGTTATATTATTGGCTTGCGCGTTTGGTGTTCTACGTCCAGGTTAGCAAATTAAGCTGCATATACAAAGTGGTACACGCCATAGCTTCCATGCTCAACTCGCCGCACACAAAGAAAATGGTGGAGAATATTTGGAGGTTTGTGTGAATTTTTGTAGCTGGACTCGCGCACGCATCTGTAGATACTCCACTCGCCACGCAGACTCGCACTATAGCTTCTCACGGACTCGCACAGCCAAGCGCGACCGCACAAAGAAACAACGCGTGAAAGGAACCACGGCCAATGGCTCGACTGCCATTGATGCCACGTAGTTGAAGGAGCACCTGCAAACAAAAAACACAGTGATCAAAGATCAAAGAAAACAAAAAAGAGCGAAAGCAAAGGAGGAGCTACCAAGCCAAAACAAAGGAAGAAGTGGCCAGAAAACAAAAAGTAAAGGAAAATTGAACAAATAACAAGCTTCAAATCCATTTTTTTAGCAAAGGAAACCCTAAAGTCGATCCACTCGTGCCACGCAAGTGCCACGTGGACTCTCTCCTCTGCCAGGTCGCATTTCCAAAAGGTAAGTCGATTTTACCTTTCAATAAATACAAATTAGTTCATTTCCATACTAAGCGCCCTAAGAGGCCAAGTTGGATAGAGGAAAGCCTTAGAAGTGGGAGGTGCATGGTTCAAATCCCACCCCAACTTCACATTTTGCATTTGGCGAGAAAATTTGGTGATTTTAACAAATTTAGTGGCAAAATTTGAATTTAGTTATAACTAACTAAATTTAGCGGAGGAATCCCTAAGTTAGGGTAAAAAAATTCTCCCATTTGGTCTGTTTTTTCATTTCGGACATTTTTTGCAAAGGGAGACCTATCTAAAAATTACATCTTCAGCTTCTTTTTTGCAATTTTTAGCATTTTGGGTCGTATTGGGCTCAGGAGGCCACCAGGACCCGCGAAATGTAAATTTTTTTGCCTCGCCATTCAAATTGTATAGTTTTTTGAATGTAAATTGTATATCACGCATATTGTACTAATTTGCAGTTGTCATAATCAATCGCAAACTTTGTAATCTGCTCAAAAGCGGCGTAATTGTAATCAAAAATAATAAAAAATTGGTTCTCAGTAACACTCACGAGATCCTAGATCTCATTCGCAGCTGCTCGGTATATACGGTGCCTCCGGGAAGCACTTACGGGTAAAGTCGTCGTGACTACTACTGCACTTAATGCCTAATATAGCTGCAACAACATCATCTGGCATCTTCCCTTTAAATCGACGGGGAGTAATAAGGTCACAAAGTGCCCTATCCCGTCCCATCCGGTCTGCGGAACGATTACACGACATAAATCCAGATCGAGAAATTATCCAAGTATATAGCAAAGTTACGCGCACATATGAGGATATTTCTTTGATCCAGTGTCAATAACGCATAGACCCCATCGCATTGTCTCTTGGTACCACGTATTTAATTCTTTCACGTATGTTAACGCCTCTTTCACGTGCATCATCGGGTATATAGAAAGGGCGAGCTTCTTCCACATACCGATCGGTATATCTGAAGGGTGCGTATATAGAAAGGTTCGGTATATCGTACTGATGGTATATAGATTGGGAGACCTAATACCTAGGGTGATAAGAGCCAAACCCTATCAATGTGATCTCTCGTAAAATGGGCACCAATGCCCCCAAATTTTTCTTCCATTCAAAATTGCTCGAGGAAGCAACTATGCTTTTCATGGAAGACAAAAATAAAGACACAACTTGAGTTTGAAGAAATCTGGCCTGTTGTGGATCGGGTACTCTAACCAGATCACCAACCGATGCAACACAACAACAACAGCTTGATAGAGCGCATCGTAAAGCAAAACTCGTCATATTGTTTGGAGTGTCCGACAATGTGCAAGCCCACATTCGAGATGCCACAACAAAAAAAGAAGCGTGATAAGCCGAGCACAATATATGAGGCCAAGAACAAAAATGTCATACTAAATTTGTAGAGTCAGTTACATACATTGAAGTTCAAGCAAAATGAGAAAATCAAGCATTCCTAAGAAGGTTGCACAGAGTGCGGGGCTTCACTTCTAGCCCTAAGAGAAGAGGTCAAAGATGAATCTCTCGCTCCCATTGTTTTGAGAGCTCTCCTTCTTCTTACCACATTTTTTGTCATAACTCTAAACTTGTCGATACGAAAATTAGTTTTGACAAGTAGTAAACCTACCGCAACAAGAGGAAGAAATGCACAATAAGGATGATGAAGAGGAGCAGCACCGTCTTCACATCAAAAATGGAAAGGAAAAGGTAAAGGAAAACCTAAATCCTATAAGAAGTCCCAACATCGTAATCGTATCATGGGGACAATCAATGTAAAGAAGCGATGTCCAATTTGCAAAAGAGGACATGACTTACAAGAGTGTTGGTATAACACTTATAAGAAAGGTTCATCAAGCAACTCGACCACAACAACAAAATCTTACAAGGGACATTCTAACAACTATCACGGGTAGAAAATGGGAACCGGAAAAGAAGACCCCACCAAGAGGGTAATATTGTTGAGCAACAAGAACAATGACAATGAAGACTTCTTGTTCACCGCTTTCGATCAAGTGAACCATCCACGCCATCTAGTGATGTCCGGTATGTTGATTCGAGCCACTCGACACATGACCGGCCATAGAGACTGGTTTATTTCAATGAGGGACACGCCATCGAAAAATCATGCTTCGTTGGGAGATGATTCTTCATATACGCTTCAGGGGATCGGAAACATTTCTCTACCCCTCGGTTCACGCAAATGCGCAGACTATCGATGTTCTATATGTCCCCGGGTTGACAAAGAATCTTCTTTCTGGCTATTACCAACTCCTAGATCACAACCTTAAAATTGACTTTGATAGTCAATCCAAAGAAGAAAATGTGTTTGATTCGAGATAAATCCAGAGGCTCGAAAATAATTACAAAAGCCTCAAATGTGGGACGATGTTTCAACTTGATTTCATTCACGTAAACGATCAAGCACTTGTGGCTAAAAACTCCACCTCAACCATGGCCAGGTGGCATCGGAGATTTGGTCATGTAAGTTTCAAATATCTCAAACACTTCACCAAAGTGTAATATGGTACATGGGCTACCATCTCTTCGTAAGGATACAAACAAGTGTCCTCACCGCTAGCAGAAAACAACATAGAGTTTCATTCCAAAAGAGTACTTTTCGAGCTCATGGTAAACTTGACTGGTTTATACCAATCTTTATGGTCCGATGCAGCCAATTCATTCTGGGTTCCAGTGATTTCATGCTTTGTGTTGATGATTATTCACGGAAAATGTAGATTTTTTGTCTTCACAAGAAAAGTGAAGCCTTTGAAACATTCAAAAAGTTCAAAGTAAAGAATGAGAAAGAAACTAGTCGTCACATCGTAACTCTCCGCCGTATCAAGGGGAGGAATTCACCAGTGATGAGTTCGTGAGACTACCTACAAACTCACGGGATTCGTCCGAAAAATGCCTCCTCCACACACACCACAACAAAATGGTGTTGTTGAGAGAAGAAATCATACTATCATGGAGATGGTGCGATGCATGATCGATGATTCCTGACTTGAAAGACATTTTGGGTAGAAGCAAAAAATAGCAGTGTATTTGTTGAACAGAGCACCCACAACTTGCTCTTGATGGAATTACACCACAAGAAGCATGGTAAAAAGGAAACCATCCATCGCACACCTCGTAGTATTCGGGTGCAAAGCAAGCATGCACATACCCAAACAGTAATGTAAAGAAATTGGACATGAAGTCACAAAATCTTATCTTCATTGGATACAAGAAGAGACTCTTGGGTATAGATTGATGGATCCTAAGACCGTAAAAGTCTACACAAGTAGAGATGTTGAGTTTTTCGAGAAGAAGGAAGTAGATACTCCTCCTCCGAACTCGCAAGATGTAGATTTTTCACCTATTGTAAAAATTGAAGCTAATGTTCCTCATAAGATGAAAGTGATGATGGGGATGATGGTGTTGATCGGATAGAACCAAAACCCATGGGAACAGTCAACGTATGCCTAAATGGTGTACAAGTACATTATGAGATGTAAGATTGGATGTTCCACTAGATACATCCACCCCTGACCACGACTTGCAAAGAAAGCAAGAGAAGAAGTTAACTTTGCTTTGATGAGTAGAGTTATTGAATCGATGAGCCTCTCTACCCGTGAAGCCCTACGAAGTCAAAATCTTGAAAGATGCCATGGATTCTGAATATCAATCAATGATGAAGAATAAAACTTGGCAGCTTGTTGATCTTCCACCAGGAAGAAACCCATTGATGCGAGATGGATATTCAAAACTAAGTACAAAGCAGATGGGACAAAGGGACAAGTGCAAAGCAAGACTTGTAGAAGAAAGGGGTATGCACAAAAGAAGGCATTGACTATGAGGATACATTTGCTCCCACAAAGATCAAAATGATCGTGGATGATCTTTGCTCTAGCCGCACAATTTGATGGAAAGTTCACCAAATGGACGTAAAAAGTGCCTTCCTAATGGAGATTTACAAGAAGAAGTCTACATGACTCAACCTAAGGGATATGTTGTACCCGGTCAAGAAATAAAGGTATGCAGACTCGTGAAATCTCTCAGTATGGTCTCAAACAGCACCCCGGCATGGTACATCAAGATTGATGAGCATCTCATAAACATGGATTCGCTCGAAATCCATACGATCCCAATCTCTACTTCAAAAAGCAAGGGGGAGATGGTGATTGTTGTAGTTTATGTCGATGATCTAGACATCACTGCAGCTTTAGTGAAGATGATTGATGAAACGAAGAAAGATCTTAAGTGATCATTCGACATGACAGATCTCGGGCTTATGCACTACCGTCTTGACTAGAAGTATGGCAGAAAGAGAATCACATCTTTGTTTCTCGATGAAATATACAAGACAATGCTCGAGAAGTTTAGGATGATGGATCGCACACCAATTGCTACACCTATGGAGAATAGATTACAGCTATCTCGCTCAGCATCCATCTCCTAAGGTAAGTGCCACTCTCTATCGGCAACTGATCGGGAGTCTCATTTACCTAACCTACACTAGACTAAATATTAGCTTTGCAGTGAGCTATCTATCCACGTTCATGCAGAACCCAAAGTTTGTCATTGAAAGCAACAAAGCGCATTTTGAGATATCTCAAAGGATCAGTGGATCTTGGTCTAGAATACAAGAAGAACAAAAACTTCTTCTTGACTAGATATTCGGATTCAGATCATGCAGTGTAACATTGATGATAGAAAATCCACTTCGGATTTGTATTCTTTATGGGATCCGACCAATATCATGGGAAGTAAGAAACAACACTTTGTTTCTCCCTCTTCCACGTGCGCTTCGAGTATCGCTTCGCAGGAGAAGCCGCCTCGTGAGGTGATTTGGCTACGCCGTATACTAGAAGGACTTGGAATACCACAGACAAACCGACCCCCATGTATGTAGACAATGAAGGTGTACTCAAACTTGTTCGCAATCCAGCTTTTCACGAGAGAACAAAGCACATTGAGGTTCAGTTCACTTCATACGCGAACATGTGTCAAGCACAACATCCAAATTCATTTTGTCCAACGGCCGAACAACGAGCATATATTTTCACAAAGTCACTTACACGTGATAAGTTCGAGTTGTTCAAAAAGTTTCTCTCCTCATCTCTTCAAACAATGCACAATTAAGGGGGGGAATGTTAGGATAAAAATATTATTATCCTAATATTAATTATGCAATAGTCCAGTTATTTAATTAATTTTATTAATTAAATAATAATGGTTAAATCATATATTTGTTATGTATTGTTATAAACCATATTTGTCTTTTATTCATGCAATTAGTATATATTGTTTTGAACAATATATTTGTATTTATTCATTTATGCTTCCCGAATGTTACCTAAGCTTGTACATTTAGGAATTTGGTTCACCATATGCAACTTAATAGTTTGTTTGTATTTGGTTGTGCAATATCTATAAATATTGCAGCCCATTCTCTCGTAATGGTTGATTGATTGAGATTAATAAATTGATCGCTTTCGTCCCTGTTTTTCAATCATCACGGATAACATATAAAAGGTTGAACAAAGAAACACCATTTGAGTTAGTGTTTGGCAGAAATTCATTCTTCCTATGGAATTTATGTTACCTTCTTTGCATATTACGTGCGATGGAGGTCTTGCTAATGAGAAATCATTATAAAAATGAATTGAACAAGTTAATCAAGTTGGATGAGCGATGAGTTATAGCACATTGGAGTCATAAACAAGAGATGGCCATGTAGAAAGCATGGCATGACAGGTACACATCAAGGATAAAAAGTTGGAGATAGGAAATATGGTGCTCCTTTATGATTCTAAGTTTTTGTGCCATCTAGGAAAACTCAAGGTACATTGGTTGGGATCGTATGTTATCACTCACATACTCGAATCAAGCACTTGTTAGTTAGAGGCCCTTGATGGAATATGGTTACCCGATTACTTCAACAGAGTAGGCTGAAGCCCTACTATAAATAAGTCTTCTTGGTGTTTGTAATAAGGTAGTGTTTCCATTTAGATTAGGTTTTCAATTATGCATTCCCTTAATGTGTTTCATTCTTTTTGTTATGCTTTGTCAATTTAGTTGGTGTGTTGTGTAATAAGCGTGTTTACGTGCAAGAAGCTAATTACTATTTGAAGAATTTTTATGCACAAAGGACTACACATACTTTTAGTGTGGGGTGGTTGTTTATATCTAGGTACAATACTATTGGAATTGAATGATGAAAGGAATAAGCTACTACAGGTTCTATTCAATTCAAAGGATTGCTTCTAATAATTGACCAAAGATGGAGATGAATGAAGGGATAGTATAACGTGAGGTAAGCGGATGCCATAACAACTACCAAAGGGAAGGTGCAAAGGACAAGGTACTCGGGCATAAGGAAGCACATCAAGATAATTCTGGTGACCAAAGGGTAGGAAGGTGCGCTAGAAGGTTATAGCTGGAGCATGTACGAAGATGTACCTCACAAAAAAAAAAATGAGAGAACATTGGGTGGTCAATAAATGCATCAAAATTTTGAAAATATATATAAGGATGGGATGTAAGTTCATTCTTACCATTGAAATTAAGAGAATTTGAAATGAGCTAGGTGCAAAGAGCCGAGAAATCATGTTGAAGTGTGAAGAGTGTGAAACCAGACGTGGAAAGGAGGTATGTGTAAAGGAGAAGCTTGCATTCCCATGGAGAATGGTTTTAGCAAAGCGGATTTGTTACAAAATGAGCTAGGGCTAGCAATTTCCATTAGGGCACAAAGATTTGAGCTAGGGTTTGAGTTGCACATTGCAAAATTTAAAAGATGAGTATTTTCGAGGATCATGGGGTAGAAATGGCACCAAAGAAGGAAGTCAGAAGATGAGTTAAGGGAAATAAGAAGGTGGTCATGGAGGAAGAAGAAATGACCCATGAGAGAAATTTTTTAGAGATGCAATATCCAGAGGGGGTTATAGTAGGCCAGGAATGGGATTCCCACATTCAGAGAAGAAAGATAAGTGAGTACAACCATCGTACCATAGAAAACAAGGAGATGGATGCACTGTTGAACACAAAGATAAATAAGTGCACGGGAGGACATGCCGGTCTATGACAATGTTGGGAGAATTTATTGAAAAATATTGGAGTATATCAGTTATACAAGCTCCCCTACTTTGGAAAATATGATCCCTTTACCAATGGATCATGAGTAGAGTACATGAAGACTTCTTCTACTTTGCAAAGACGCAGAGTAAGGATTTCAACTACGCTCCATAAATGACAGGGTCAAGGCTACAGGTGAAGACCTCAAGGGGGATTTAATAGACAAGGCTACAATTTTGGAGACTAGGAGGGAGATGGGGTACACCAAGGTTCTCCAGCGCTACATGGACATAGACAAGCTAAAAATTACCCACTTGTGTAGGAAGCCACACACCTTGTGACAAAATTAAATGAGCAAGAGAGGTGGCCACAAGTGAATACCATGTGGTTGCACATTTATAGAAGGATGTCTAAAGGATTTGTTTAAAAAATTTCAAGTTGCATTATAGAAACTATCGTTGAAGAAGGATGTTCAGGAGGAAAGATCATTTTTGGGGAAGTTCTGTTGTCTCTAGTATTCATAGAGATCGGGGTTCCCAATGGACCAAAGGAGAAGATCTGGGAGTATCCCATGGAAAACAAGTCACCTACAGAACGATTCAGCACGTACTTGTGTGAAGGATTGATGACCAAACTAGTCAAGTAGAGGGCTAATAAGTGGTACCATAGGCTCTGCGTGGCTTTCAAAGAAGAGTGGCGCATACCAAAGGATTTACCATCGGTGGTGGGTAAGGAAGTTCAATTTTTCATATACCAAAATTTTTGCATCATGTGATTTGTGATGAAGGATGGAGCTTGGAGACCATGGTTCAAACTATCATATGCCTTCATAGCGAGGTATTTTCAGAATCGGTTCACAGGTTCTTAGACATGCACCACCTAACATTCAATTCAGACAAGGTAGACTACGGATACCACACACTGAGGAAGAAGTATGTATATCCAGGATGTAATGCATATATTGAAAGGCTCGTCTTAGATGTGTTGAGCATAAAGCCAATAAGTTTGGTTATTGGAGACATTGGAGCAACACTTGTGTACCTCCAACTAAATCCCAAGCTAGAAAAAACCACGTATGTGGAAGATGAGTTCGCGCTCTCAGATCTGCCAAAGGGTAAACATACCATGGAGAACATTCCAATGCCTAAGCCCTTAGATACAATCAAAGTAGAGGATGAGGAGGATGAGTGTGAGAATAATGGTGGTTTGGAGCACACGAGGAGGTAGCCATCAGATAAAAGAGAATCAGAGTGCATGACTACGCAAACTCATGAGCTGGAAGAAGAAGAAGATTCAAAATCAGTTCAAAGAGAGCACTACTTTAAAATATTATTCACGTGAACAAGGACTCAAGGTGCTACTCCATAATTAGTGCGTAGGTCACCTCAACTATCTCCACAAAAGGAGATGACTGAGAAAAGAAGAAGGAAGTTGAAGTTGATCGAAGAGGTGGAGGAATCTGAGGAAAGCGTGACAGGGTCTCCTACACCACCTAAATATAAGGAGGAACCACAGAGCAGGGAGGAGCCACAAGAGGAATAAAAGGATGAAGGAAGGAAGGATGGAGAGGAAGGAGAAAAGGAGACAATAGAAGCCACCTATGAGACTACTCAGGGTATGTCGAAAAAACTAAAAATATTGAATATCCAGTTCCTAAGGGGCCTAGAACATAGAGAATGAGTGGAGAACATAGTGCACCAATCATGGGCTACGCTGAGGACACAAGTAAAATTATTTGTGCCTATTTCTAGAGTATTGTGACACAAACAAATTTATATGGCTGGGAGTTGATGGATGAAGATATGGAAACCGTACACATAAGGAAGCAACTGTCATGGTCGATGTACACACATATGGATGAACTAGAATTCGTGTGTGTGAGGAATCGCATGTTGAGGAGGTTGAAAAGTACTCCCAAGTGAGACACATAATAGTAAATCCTATTGTTATGTCCGATGAGCAAGTAAGTAATGCATTGGTAAAGGTATTCACAGAGGTGGCTTACAGGAACATGGATAAGGCCACAACCATTAGGGTGCTATGAGGGGAATTAAAACAAAGAATGAAGAACTAGTGCACCCGATCCAAGAAAAGGACTTGGAACAGAAGAGGAACCATGCCTTTATCAGCATGGTAGAGACTATTGGGGACCATGTACTGAAATCGCACCCACATCTAACGTCAAAGGTACCAAAGAAATTTCCTTCAGCAATGCACTATGTCAATACTTTGGTGGATTTGGTACTTGAAGATGAAACCATGTGAATTCCAACACCAAAGAATCTTGAGAAAGAGGTAGAAAGGGAAAGGGCTGTAGTGAAGAGAAAGATTTCATCTTATGAAGGACTACTACAAGCGTTGTGGGAAGAACTAAAGAAGGTAGACCAAGCCTTGAACATCTGTACAGCTCCAGAGGTGCTCATTAAAATAAAAACCCTAGACAAGGACAATGAGGTCTATAAAGTGATGAAGGACAATACATTGGGTTGCACAGAAATATTAGCACTGGTTAAATAGAAGTGTGAGGCCCTTCCAGCAGCACCAGAACCACACAAGAATCGGCTAGAGGAGCTTGGGAAACTCATCGTGTAGAAAATGGATTTACTAGAGAGAAGGATGACTGCAATGTCTAGCATTGTGTTGGTCTTCAAAATGAGAAAGGAGATATTTCATAAGATGAACTGGATTCCATTGCTTTGGACATTCCGGAAAAATTAGAGGAAGCACTCATCATCCCATTTGTGGCATTCATCATCCCATTTGAAGGAGACATCCTTTTTGAGAATATGATGTGTTGAGTAGAGAATACTTAACAAAAGGAACACAAGAGGTCTATGTGGGAAAATAGGGCATGTTCAAAGATGCAAATAGATAAGGGAAACATGCACATGGAGGATAAGTTCATATTTTGGGACTTAGCCATTTTTGCACATGAGGATCTATTTTTAGAGATGGCGTGCAGAGCACATAAATGAGGCAGAGACTTGTGCGCCATGCATTGGCTATTTTTGGAGGATCGGATACAAAGCACTTTACATGGATGCGGGCTAAGAATAGGTTTATCACTGTCAGTTAACTAAAGGAAGTCTATTATTAGCACACTTGCATGTGGGGCTATGGTTGTAAAAAGCACATAGCTAATAATAGCATGCAACCTATTTTGGGATTAGATAAGCGGTGAAGGGAAATTCCCCACCCTTATAAATATGTAGCGATTTATAAAATAGAGGATATATAATATAAAATAATGAGAGAGAGAGACAGATATATGTATGTGTGTGTGTAATACTAGACTACTGTATCGAGATCAGGCATGTATGGGCATATATTGCCATTAATCAGAAAGCTTCTATGTAATTTTCATATTTAATATAATGGAGGATATTGGTTGAATCTAAGTGTTAGTTTTGTGTGTATCTAGATCTAGTATGTTTTTGATTTCATCATGGTTAATACTTAATTATGTTCTCCCTTAGATATAGATCTGGCATGCTCTGTAGAATGATGTATTAATAATGGAACTGCATGTATTAAGTCTTCATCATGCTAACATCCTGCAACAACAACCCTAAAGAGGGACCTGGTACCTTTGCATGCTTCCAAAGTGAGTGCTCAAGATAGGTTGAGTGATGTGCCGTTGTTCCCGGGGTCTTACTTAGGGCTTGTATTGCTGAATTCTAGGCTGCATCATGATGAAATGGATGGCATTGATTGGAAAGATGAGAAATAAATCGACGAATAGATCGCAACTTGCCTTGAAAACTACAAAGTTGATGAGGTTAGTAGGTGGATGCATCTCAATAATATCCTTGATTTTAGTTGGATAAACTTCAATGTCACGCAAAGAAATATTAAAACCAAGGATATTTCCTAAGAGAACAACAAAGACACACTTCTTAAGTTGAGGGCGTGCAGCGATATTTGATGATACAAATCAAAGAAAACCTTAAGGACTACAAGGTGTTCATCTGGATGTTTATATTTGGAAAGAAGATCATCAACATAATCTTCCAATATGTTATGCATGATCTCGTGAAAGATATAAGTCATATCCCACTAATATGTAGCACTAGAGTTTTTAAGGCCAAAGGGCATGATACGATAGCAAAAGGTCCCTCAAGGAGTGATGAAGGTTATTTTTTATTGATCTTCCAAGGTGAGTAATATTTGGTTATAACCCAAGAAACCATCCATGAGTGATAGCATCTCATGGCCGGTAGTGAGATCAACTAGTTGGTCAATACTAGGTAGAGAAAATTCATCTTTGGGGTAAGCTAAGTTGAGGTTGTGGAAATCTATACAAATGCGGAGTCCTCCTGTCGCCTTTGTGATAGGAACAATGTTAGAGATCCATTGGGGATAATCAATGGGTAGAATGAAGGAAACTGAAAGGAGATGTTGGAGTTCTTTGACAAGAAGGGAAATGTGAGGATGTATTTTTCGTAGCTTCTATTTCATAGGTTTGGCATCAAGAATGGTTACAATATTATGGACCACAATGTTTGGGTCAATACCGATCATATCAACATAGGACCAAGAAAAATCATTGCTATGATCCTAGAGGAAAGAAGTAAACGATTCTTGTTCAATAACGATCTAAAGATTGGCCTATTTTTAGAATGTGTGGGTCATCCTAAGTGTGAATGTTGATTTCAATGGTCGATTCATTTAACTTGGTTTGCATCTAATAAGGTAATGACTGATGACTATAAGAATCTTCTACACCAAGATAGGTGAGAATAGACTCATCATCTTAACATTGAACGAAGTTAATAGAAGGTGTATCTTCATTGGTCATTTCATCATATAGGAAGGGAAGAGAAGAGGGAGCCTCGCCATCACATTGATAAGTCAAAGGTCCCAGGAAACAACATTCACAATTTTTTTAGGAGGAATGGATTTCAGATCCATAGACTCGTAGGTGAAGGTGATGAGGTAGGTGAATGGGGTGGGGAATGTTGATCATTTTTAATGAGTTTGACTTGGGCATTCTTGGAAGGTGGTTCAGAAAATACAATACCACTTTGTAGTCTTTATGCTTACGAGTGGTGTAAGGAATGATTGTATGGTGGCTTTGTTCATAAAAACCAAAGCCAAATCCCTTCCAAGTACAAATGATGGAGGAAGGTGTGGGAAAACGGTGGTTGGTGAGAGATTTAATGTCATAGGAAAATGGTCGAAGTTTGGGAAGGTGGCTTATTTAAGTAGGTAGAAGCATCAAGTCCACCATACATTAAGTTGGTATGAAGATGGGGAGGATCATAGGGGAAAACTTTGCCTACGTGGTTATCATAGCGGGGATCTTGGTGAAGGTCATTGACACACCCAAAATTGCATGTGCTACATTTTTGGAAAACAGTTACAAAATTCCCCAATGATGATTCATGTCTTTTCATAAGATGTTTGAGTTCCTAAGCTCATCTCGCAGTGTATATTTGTAACCTAGACATCTTTACTTAGATTTTCCATGCTTTCTTCTAGCTTCTCACTCTATTCTGTGCATATTTTGGCCTTAATTTTCAAAACTACCACCCTTCTTGGGTGGAAATTTTGTGATTGCCACCCAAGTAGGGCGACGGTCTTATGATCATAACCTTGTGCCATCCAAGCATGGTATTCCTTCCCTCTTCTATTTTTTAATATATTTAATTAGCTTCGAACGCCTCTTTACCTAATGATTTGGCACTCCAAGGTTTCCTTTTGCATAAAGGCACATCCCATCCATTCCTATATATTCAATGCTTGTATTCAAGAAAATGGCATGAGAATTTTGTGTATCTTCCATAGTATTGTTGCCACAACCCTGTTGGAAATTGCATAGCGAATCTTTATTCACTTGTGTTATCCCTCTTCCACTTACATTGCAACCAGACTACCTTCAAGTTGTCATTTCTCAAGTGCCTTCTCCTGTTGTTGCCTTTGCATTCCCAAATTCCTTAGACTCGTATGGACACATAGAGAAAGAAAGGATAAACTAATGGGACAAGCAGAAATACAACAAAATTTTCCAAAGCTCTTGCTTATCTAGGTTGGAATTATTTGTTTGTTTTGCTTCATTTATTCAAATTGTCAAATTCTGAATTTATTCAGTACAAATCCATATCAAATAGAGTAGTGAAATCCTTTCATTTCAATTATTCAAACAATTGCAAATAGATCAAATCATTAAAAATCTCACTTTCAACAATAACTTCCAAGAAGTTGTGGTTTTTCCTTACCTCTAAGGTAGGGTTGAGGTTTTTTTATTGAATTAATTAGTTATTTAGATTCACATACTTGCACAAGTAATCAACTACATCTGATTGATTACTTGTATTAGATTTCATTCATTAGATTAGAAGCATTATTTAAAATATCATAAAAATAGTCCAAAAAATATTTCCTCTGTTAGATTAATTATTTATTTTCTTTGTTCATTTGTAACACCTTCGACAAATTGTTATCTTTCCTCTTTTGCATTGCAAGCATTGACATGTGATTTTTCTTGATAAGGTGTGTTCCTTTGATTGTTGGAAATCATGCTTCCAAAGATAAGTCATTCTGCTCTTAGATTTGGTTAAATGTTGTTGCTTGCAAAGAATCCATTTTTGTTTCAGATAGATAAGTTGTAATCTGGTAATGATGTTTGCAAAATTATCTCTATTTTATTATCACATCCTTGGACCAATTCCATTGATCCAAGGTATGTTTTAAATCCTCTTACCTAATCTGAATGGTAAACTGACATTCAGAGGTTTAAAGACATAATGGACTAAACTCTTGTATGTTTACAAATTATTTTATCTTCTTGAAGGATTGTGCCTGTATTTTGTTGTATGTTATGTGCTCGGATCTTTTTGGTTGATCTCTTCAAGACTCTTTATGGCATTAAGTGGAATGAGGCCTGCTTTAGGACTATTGAGGAAAAATCTAAGTCCTAGACCTATGAGATCTATCCTAACAAGATTCTAAACTAAGGTAAATGTACCTATTTTCTATCTATGTCTACTTTATTCAGGATAACATCCTATCCTAAGTTACATGTTCTAAGTTGGGAATAACCTAAGGTGATGCTAGGTCTATTTCTAACCTAATACCTAATACTAAATGATTGTGAAGTATGACCTATCCTAGGATGGAAATTTACCTATTGTAATGTTTATAAACCTATGGTAAATACTTCTAAACTATCCTATGGTCATATTCTAAGCTAATGGTATCTATCCTAAACTAATGAAGTATTGAAAAGGGACCTAAGGGTCATATGGAAAAGTGGAAGCTTGGTGATGGTTCCTAAGTTATTAATTTGATTTGATTTTTGAATTAAAGGACAACATACTAGCCAAAAGATAGGCAAGAGCATGTAAATTAGCGGAAGTCTACATGGATTCATCACTAAAATTTAGTAATGCATGCAGAAGTTGAATTAGGATTCACCAATTTTGGATGGCGGTGGCATGGAGAGATAGGTGGGAGTTTGAGAATTAATGGCATTTATGAACCTCATTTTTTGTGAGAAAACTGCCTTGGAAACCATGTGGGTGGATTTGTTGGAGGTTGTTTGGTCATTCATGCTCTCCGATTTTTTCTCTGCATGGAGCTATCTAGGTTCTTCAACCAGCAGTTCTATTTTCAATTTGTGGCTATTTTTTATTCCCTTGGTCTATTTTCGATTAAAGGGAAGTATATGAGACATTTGAGAAAGAATTTTTGGTTTTGATCTTGATTGGAGAAGAAATTTTTTTGGAGGCTCACCGGAAGTCTTCTTCAAATTGACATAAGCACTATCAGGAATGATAGGCTCTATCCATTAAGATTTCTTGATTTTCTCAAAATGTTTCATTAAAACAACTCTGCTCTCATGAGATAATTGGGTTTCTATTTTTATTCTAGTTATTTGTTTTTCTTGTGAAGTGACCTCTATTTTCTTGGTTATGAAACCTTTGCATGATAATCTTATCATTGGGTGCCTTCTCTGAATAAGTCGATGGCGAAATACACTTGGTGTTGTTTGAGACTTGAGTGTTTTTTATTGAATTTTTATTCTGGTTTGTTTTCTCGAAAAAGGGTTTAAGTAAGTTGTTTTTTCCCTGAGCTTCAATCGAAGTCTCTTGTGAAATTAGAAGGTGAATGAATACTCTTCTCTAATGCATCCTTGAGTTATTAAAGTTGTATCACTCCTTTGTGGTCTGTATGGGTATATATTTCAAATCATTTCTTGAACATGAACTTGTATGAAGGTAAGGAATGGATATCTTGTTTCTTCTATTCTAGGTAAACCTGCATTGTTCAAATTGAATGTCTTTGATTGTTTTTGGAAGGTAGAAGAATACTCTCCTATGTTGTATCTTGTTTGTAGAAGTTTAAATACTCCTTTTTGGACTGTATTTGTATACTTTGATCTGCAGTATGAACTCAAACTTGTGTTAAAAAAAATAGTTAATGGGTGAATGAGGTTTATGGAATTTTCTATATTTTGTACTCTAAACTTGCATAAAAACCATGAAGGAATGATTTTCTCTATTTTTGTACTACTTCAAACTTTAAAATCGATGGGAGCTGAGTCAGTTATGGTATTTTGATTAATGGCTTCAGTTCGGACGTGAGGGAAATAGAAGGAAAGTTTGACTTAAAACTTTTTTGTTTGGTTTTAGTATTCTCTTTTGAAACTCTTGAAAGGAATTCTAGGTTTTAAATGGTCTTGGAATTTAAATGTGGAAATAGTAGTGATGAAATCTTCTATGCAGTTCATTTATGTTTGAGTCTTCCTTTAAAATTTTGAAGTTGAGCTTTGGTAGATAGTTGAAGTTATATTGTTTAAATATACATCTGAAGATGGTCTTCTCCAAGTCGATACCATTATTATCATTCTTAGCTTTGTTCAACTTTCTAAAGTTTGATCTTTCCATCCTTAACACTTTTATGACTTGGATGTGGTTGATAACTATTTTTGTTTCTCGCATCCTTCTTGGAATGATATAAGTAAATGATTAACGGTTGTTGTTTCTTTAATTGGTGTAACTCTTGGAAGGTTTATTCGAAGATACAATTATGTATGTAATAGGTTTTGTATCTTCTGTATCTAATTTCTATATCTTAAAAGAATTGGGGGCATGGTGAACTGTCTCTACTATTCTTTTACAACCTTATTTCTTTTGAATGAATGATAGAAATCTCTTCTGGCATAACCCCTTCCTCTTCCACTCTTAGTGGTAAGCTCTCCATTGTCATTTTTGAAACTATAGGTAGGATGTTGATTCTTCTTTCTAAAGATGCATATGGGAATTCGGTTTAACCAAATGATGAGGAAGTTGTAAACTGTTTACTCTCCAGTTCGAGCTTCCTTTCTTTATATAAACCTTGTTATAGGTTTAATAGAATCAATTGCATTACTTTTATTAAATTAATTGAGTAGTAATTGTTACTACTTCTCCACTTAAATTGTATTGAAGGAAATTAATAATTGTTTCAGTTAATTGAAGTAAAACATTGTGGCTGGGAAATACTTTTCTAATGTTAATAAGAGGCCTAATCTAAGAACCTAGGCTATATATTTTGACCTAGAATTAGGCTGCCACATCTAAATTATGAATCTCTTAATTATTTAATTTGTTGGATGAATCATCCTATAAACGTTACTATGCTGGAATGAACTTGATCGTGCATGTTTTCTTGAAACTTTGTAAAGATGAACAAGAAGGTATTTGTTTCTGAAAGTAACTATTTTGTTTATATAGTGAAGTTGATTCTGTATTTCAAATTCAGAAAGAATTATGAAATAATTAAATGATAGGAATTGTTACTTGATATAAATAAGTAATTGTTTGGGTCAATACTTATCTGATATAATGCAGTAGATTAGCTGATTATATTATGATCTCTTCCTATAAAGTGAATTCAGATTTATTATTGTGCTTCTTTTATGGTTGTTATTTCTTATGACTTATTTGTATGACTTCACCTACTTTTTACGTAAAAGCAGATTTACTTTAATGAAATGGTTGGTTGAAGGCACTTCGTTTCAATGCTTAGTGATTATCATGCTTAGTTCAATGAACTGACCTGTGCTAGCAATTTTGCAGATGGACTTCGTAGTGATAAAGGAAGGAAATAACTTGTATGATGTATTGGTTGATTTAAAGTCTAGCTCTTTTATAGAAGAACTTTGATTCATTCTTGAGTTGTATTGAAAAAGAAAATTTGTATTCTTTGATGATATTTATGCTATTTGACATGCAGTATGTCTAAATGCATAGTCTTGTAAATTATGTATTTCTATCATGATGAATTGAAAAGTTTGGAGATTTACTACAAATTGTTGTGTAATTTCTCTTGTACATTTTATGAAGGAAATTGGAATACTATCTTGTTGATATTTTTCATATCTATTTGTATCCTTATTTTTGTTGTCATTTAATAAGTTGGATGAAGGGAATAGTTCATTCTCCCTTACTAGGATGCAACTTGCTAAGTTGCATAAGATGACGTTCTTTATCTAAACAAATATAATATAGTAATGGGATGTAAAATGAACATACAATTAAATTATAGAAGGTGTGAAAGATAAAAGGGTATGATAAACCCTAAACACTTAACCATAAAGAGGAAGATTCTTCTCTCTCAAAGGAATGTAAAGCAAAAGAATGGTGTTTATGATCGTTAATCATTTAGACTTCATTTTCTATGAAGTCTACTCTAGTAGAACCTGTGTGGTTGACACACCTTCTTGGAATAGCTGAGTTACCTTAAAAATTAACCTTATGATGTATGTTGTTCTATTTTTGGATAACTACTTGCCAAGCCAAAGTTAATAAACATAAAAGAAATTTTGAGTTAACGAAGTTCTTTAATATTAATTAAACCAAATATGGATGAAGAACTTAAGGAGTGTTGGATTTAGGGTTTTGCAAGGTTTCTGTAATTTGAATCTTAAACCTAAACTATTTATGTTTTAATGACCTCCTAGAGGTATGTACATCGTGATGAAGCAGTTTGGTCAGATGTTGGCACACACCAACTGCAGAAGCGAACCTTTGTGAAGACTAGGGTCTTCATGAGGATACAATGTTGCAGTTGACATGTTGCAACACCCTTCCATATTAGTTCATCTAGATCTACACACATCTGGACTTGAACTTAGTTTCTCTATAGGACAAGTTAGCAGTATGATTTAGAATAGGAAGTAGCTCTCTATGACTTAGGATAAAGAGGCACATTTGATCGACTTAGGTTGGTTGAGCATGCCCCTATACCCTAAGTCATCATGAGCGGTTCCCTATACCAAATTATATCACTAACCTGGGTTAGGGTCAAACCTGGGACAAGTGGATTGACAGAAGTCAGTAAAGACCATTCTAGATAACAGAAGAGTGAGGTAAAGGACATATTCTGTTTGACGAATATGTCGTCTAGGAATAGTAACATGAATAGTATGTTGGAAATCTTTCTACCGGTTACGTTGTCCTATGTCACCTAGTTTAAGGAACATGATTTTAGATGAATATTGGTAACAAATATTCAGATAGGTTCTTTAAACAGATCACTCAGTACCTAGAATAGGGTAAGAAAACCAAGTATACATAGTATACATAAAGTATTCAATACTTAAAGACAAACATGAGAGATCGGTTAGAAACCGAGTCATGAAATGAGAGATCAGTAATTCACCGAGTCATTTATAGTTGCATATGGTTATCTATTATGAGATTGATTGGCATGGAATGTGTGTTCTAAATTATGTTTTATTTAGAACAGAGAACATTGTGTAAAAAAATTCCCTTGTTTCTAAAGTCTTAAAATGGGAATGTTACATCTTGGTATCAGAGCTGAAGGTTACAGCTCTTGGACCTATTATGTCCATAATCTGATAAAACTTAAATTTCTTGTTAACAGAAAATGGCTAGAACAAGAGGAAATGTTACAAATAACCCACCACCGGTGAAGGAATAGTAATCGCCAAAAACTTGATTAGATCTTTGCTGCCTGTTGGACACAAGGGATTTTTTTACTATACTTGAACAATAAGTAATGGGAAATGAGGAGGAAGAAGATGTTGGTAATAATAATCAGCCACCTCCTGAGGACAACGCTAATTTGGGTGTTGATAATAATAATGTGAACATATCTGATCATCTGGAAAACAAAAAGGCTAGGCTGGAAACATAACTCACTAATGATATAAAAAGGATAAGCCCACCTAAGTTTTATGGCACCACATTAGGAGATGGAGCTAAGAATTGACTCGGTGAAATGGAGAAGTACTTTACAATAAGGAATTTCTCAGAAGAAACAAAGGTAATATGGGGAGCATATCAGCTTTCCCATGAAGCATCTTTATGGTGGGACAGCCGAAAGGTTGAGTTGAATATTGATGAAACTAATACTAATTGGGATCAATTTAAAAGTTATTTTAGGCAAGGATGTTTTCCACGAATTTATTATGTTCAAAAAATGACTGAATTTCATAACTTAGCCCAAGGAAAGCTAATCAGTAACTAAGTCACCGGGAGCGGTTTACTAAACTCCTTAAGTATGTGCCTCAGTATCAAACTAACGAGAATTTCAGGATACAAAATTCATCATGGGATGTAATCCCATTATAGGAAGAGAGGTGGATGTTCATATCCCAACCACTATGGAAGGGGTTGTTGAAAAATCCATAAGGCAGAACAAAAAAAATTAAAGGCAATTTTTGCTCATAAGAAGGAAGTAAGAAAGAAAGTTCCCAACTCCTCTTCATCATCTCTCGCACCTAAGAAAGGACCATGGAAGAAGTTTGGTATGACAAGTAAGTTTTCAGCTAATAATTGTAACACTCTAATCGTTGTTACTTCCTCCTGAGAATTCAAGTGTTGATATATGATTTCTTCTATAAAAGGATGTGTTCCTTTGATTGTGAAGTCATGCTTGATATGGACTGTATCTTCTTTGCAATTGAAGATCTTTGACTGAGTCGGAATATGATTGGACTCTTTTATTTCTTTCATTTTGCACCTGAGTTTAATCTGATCTCGGAATGAATTGTGGATTTATCCATCTATAAGACTCAGCCTTGGATCAGTGGCATTGATCCAAGAGATGCTTTAAGTTTATTCGGGATGAACAAAAATTATAGACCTTACGTAGGTTGCAAGGTCTGAATGTGTTGAATAAGCTATTCCGGAGTCTAACTCAGGCTGATCGTGTTAAATGAATTGGTTCCCGATATCATAATATCAGGAAGGTCTTGATCATGGGCCAGGTAATAAATTCAGATACATTTATACTACTAGCTTATTAGCAGTGCTGGAATGAATCCTTTTCGTGAATGTATATTTGTTGGTTCTTATACTGAACGATTTTAATTGTTAAGACCTAAGCTGGATTTATTAAGGTTAATAACCTAAACCTAAACTATAACCTATGGGTTAGATTAGTGCTAATCTAACCTAGGCCTAAACTATAAACTAAATGTTCTAAGGTTAGTGACCTAGCGCTAAGGAGGTTAGACTAAGTATCACCTTAAATTCTAACCTATGTTTCTAACCTAACTAATGAACATGGAGGAAAGGGACCTATGAAGGGGTGTGAGCCATGGGCGGCAGTTTCTATGGCATTAAATGGGATGGATAAGTATGAAGGATGAGGGATTTGGTGGAAGTTTCAAATGGCTAGTGAGGCCGACGTGGCAGAGTCGCCAAAGTTAGAAATGGTCTTTGATTTGCATTTGTCCATCGCCAACTATGGTGGTCGGTGGCAATGGAGATTGAGTGGGAATTTTGGAGTTAATGCAATTAATGAACTCGGTCTTCGAGCTCGGATTTCTCGGGAAGACATGCAAAATGGAAAACTGGTAGTTTGTTTGGTTTTTCATGCGCTCCGGGTTTCCCTCTGTTTGATCACTGGTTCTTCACACCAGTCTACTTGGTGTTGCATGGCAACTATGAGAATAACTAGCTCTTTTCTCTGTCAAGGAAAGTTTATAAGGCATGGAAATAACAAATTATTGTTGTTGAATCTAACATGGAAAAAGAGGAGAAGGCTCGAGCTCTTTCAGAGGTCTTCTTCAGATTTTTAAGCAACATTACCAGGCATGTTAGGCCCTAACTTTTAAAAATCTTGCTTTCTTTCAAATGATTTCATTAGAACAACTCTGTTCAGATGATTTTTGGGTTCAGTTGGTTTTTATGGTAGCTTTGTATGAATTAGTTTGTTGTATCTTCTTACTTGCTCGATTTTTCAAGTGAACCCTTGATGGGTGTGCATTGTGTTTCGAACTATTGCACTATCTTGCTGTGTTTCACATTTCGGTTAGATTTTGTAGAAATGCTTGCAAGGAAAATACACAATTCGGTTTTGTGGGAGTCCATGAATTGTTTTCTTGTTTGATTCAGACTTCAGTCGATACCTTGTTGTTTTCACTTGTTGAAAAGGATACTGTTGGAATTCTTGAATGTACATGATATTTCAACTTCTGTATAAGTTATGTCGTGAGTAATATATGTTATTGATGCTGTTGAAATTCTTGAAATGAAATTATGTCTTGGCTTCTGAAGAAGTACAGTCGTGAATACATTATGTTATTGAATTCCATTGGAATCCTTGAGTAGATAGTATTTTTGACTTCTGAAGGAGTTTTAGATTGAGAATATTACTTGGGTTCGACTCCTTTTGAACTCTTGAAGCGTATATTATGTTTTCCTCTTCTGTATAAGCTTAGAGTGAATATTGTTGTTATGGACTCAGTTGGAGTCCTTGTTATGAAACCAGTGTTTCTGCTTCTGTATAAGCCTGGTTGTGAATACTTATTATTATTGGCTCTGTTGGAATCCTTAATATATATATATATATATATATATCTTATTTCAGCTTCTGTAGAAGTTAGTCGTGAATGCCATACGTTTCTACTTCTGAAGGAGTTCAGTTGTGATTACGGTATGTTATTGTTTTGGTTGGAATTCTAGAATTTTATAGGTATCTTGTATCTTACTACTTCTGTAGAAGTTTATTTGTGAATACTGTGCTTATTGACTCAGTTGGAGATCTAGAAATGTAACCGGTGATTCGACTTCTGTATAAGCTTGGTTGTGAATACCTATTGATATTGGCTCTGTTGGAGTCCTTAATATATATCTTGTATTTAGACTTCTGTAGAAATTTAGTTGTGAAGACTGCTGGTGTTGAATTAGTTGAAAACCTTGAATGTTTTCGTAGGAATTCAGCTACTGATCTTGTCCACGCTGTGTTTTCTTTTTAAACTCGACTCTGTATGAGTCCTTGCTATATTCGCACTATCTCGGCTTGGATGAAACTTTGTTGAAAATAATGATTTGATGATGACCTTTATGAAGATCTTGTTGAGGTTATTATTTCCTGAAAGTGACTTCTAATTTACACCCATGTTGTATAAACGTAGGGATTTGTTTCAGTTGAATGAAGCTGTGCAGGTTTGTGTTAGATTCAGTGTGAATGTCACTAGGTATGCATATGGAAACGTCATTTGTTTTAATGCTATCTAGCCTCTTGTTTGACTGTGATAAAGAGGTTATTCTTTTGATTTCGGCTTTTGATTTAAGTCCTTGTTGTGTTTTAGTAGGGATTAGATTGAGCTGTATGTTGATGAGTGTTTCGACTCAGTGGGATTGTTCTTGTGTTTGAGCATGATTACATCTTCTGTTAGCGTGAATATCTAGTCATGTGCTTGACTGAAGTAAAGAGCTATTAACTGTACCTTGACAAGCGATGGCATTGGATATTTTCTCATTTGTTGAATAATATGGAAGGTTATGTGGAGTCTATTTGATGGATTATTCATCACTGCCTTGTCACGAGAGCTACTGTGTTGTTCAGTAAGTTACAGGAAATTTTTATATGTGTATTTTGACGAACTGTAGTTCTTCCTGTGGTCTCGACTGGCTTAGTCGCAGGTGTATAATGTGATTGCATTACTCTTAAGTGGATGGTACAGTCATGAGCATGTTTGGAAGGGACATCTGAATGTCTTGGTTTCTTTCTCTTCATTGTAAAGTATATGTTGATATATTTTTATCTAACTGTTGGAATTGTTTTAACATACTGATGGATTCATGAATTGTTATGATATTCATTTTATTATGTTGAATGTAATGGTCTGTCTGATGTTTGTTGTCCTTGGGATTCAGATGGATAGTTGTTTTGGATACATTTGTTCTCCTTGGTCACTTACATTTATGAAGAAATATCTGAAAAGTATCTAAGACTATTTAGTAACTATAATAAGAGTTACGCATTTATAGTCATGTTTGAATTACAAAAGAGCATAGTCTGAATTATGTCTACATGTTTGGTGAAATGATTTCATTTAAATAGGTTGTTCAATGAGAGCAATTGGTGGATTGCATTTGTTTTAAGAGTTAGTGCTTATCATGCTCAGTTCATCGAACTGACCCATGTTGACAATTTTTGCAGATGGTTGCCGTAAGTGGTAAAAGCACGTAGATCTGATAGGATGTTCAGATTGTTTAATTTGGTTTTATGATGAATTACAGCTTGATTCTCTAAATGTACTACTTGAAGAAAGATGTTCTTTTTCTGTTGAGTATTGTATCAAATATGTTGAATGCATAAAATGTATTTGATTAGCTTTGAAAGGAATGAAAAGAGGTATTTGTTACTTATGTGTTTGCATTCGTATCTTGATGGTTTGATCTTCTTCGGTTCGAATGATCTTAAGAGCATTGTTATTATTGTATAATTTGGAGACTTTTGTGATTATCTAAGTAAGCTTGCAAGATTATGTGACTGAATACTTATGATTGTTTAGTAGTTCTAGTATGTTCTATCTAAAGCTAAATTGGAATTTAGATCACTGTCTTTCTGGAAGCTAGGGTTAAAATAAACCTGAGCAGGAAGCTAAACGAGCTGAATAAATTATTACTTCCTAGTCTTGATCTAAGTCAAGACAACATTTAATTGGATTCTTAATCACTATATCTCGATACTAATAAGTAAGATATAAATTCAGTTATGAGAACTGATATAAACCTAACAAGGGTTTGGCTAGCAATCTCATGTGAAGGTTGAGGGTTATTGTCCAATTTCATTGATTTAGAATTATGTATATTCTATGAACTCCTCTGAAGGGACCTCTAGTCTTAATAACTTCTCTTGTGTAATGGGTTTTACTATGAAAGCTAATTCTAAGGTGAGGAACCCAGGGATTGGGAAGACTAACCTTAAGGGAGCATCTTATAGTATAATTTTAACTCAACGTATGTAACACTTATTAATAAGTAGATCTTTTTGAGGCGGATTTAAAGGTTGATGGCACAAGTCAACTGCAGGGTTGTACCTTCGAGAAGATTAGGATCTTCTCGAAGATACAACAATGCATGTGACTTATGATGACACCCTTTGCATTGATCATTAAGATTTACACCTTAAACTCGAACAAGTTACTCTGGGACTGATTAGGAATGTGGTCACGTTATAAGGCTGCCTAGGAGACTCAAGGTATCTTGACACACTGGATTAACTAGGGTTGACCCAGTATGTCAACGTATCCCTAGTCCTCGAGCATCCCTATAATGTTGTCATCTTACTAATCCGTTCCTGAGTGAATAACTTGGGACAGGAGAGTCTGACAGAAGTCAGTATAAGACATTCTACATAACATAGGAATGGGGTGAAGGACGTATTCTAGATTGACGAGTATGCTGTCAAGGAATACGAGACATAAGCGGTATGTTTCAAATCTTTGGCCAAAGTATCGCAAGCTGCTGATTGCATTTTCCTAAGTCACCTAGTCTAAGGGATGAGATGCTGATGAATAATGGTAACAATTATTCAGATAGGTTCCTTGGATAGAGCATTCTGAATCCCAGATTAGGGAAGAGAACCACAAGAGTGATGTGTTAAATAAAAACGCCAACTCTTAATACTCATGAATAGATCGGTAGATTACCGAGTCATGGAATGAATAGATCGGAGGTACTCCGAGTCATTACAGCTGCATATGGTTATCTATTATGAGAATGGTTGTTTTGATTTGTGAGTTCTAAATTATGTATTTAGAACCAGGAAGCATTTATCAAAAAAAAAAAATTACTTGTTCTAATGTATAAAAATGAGGATGTGAAGAAGTTTGGTATGACAAGTAAGTTTTAGCTAATAATAATAAGAAAATAGCAACAAATAAGTCTTGTAGAAATGCACAAAATAACTTTGTCAAGAATAATAATAACGAACAAAAGTCCTATGGAGGTCAGAATGATAACTTTAAGGCTAGAGATAAATTTGAGCCTAAAAAGGGACCTATAGGAGGCTGTTATAATTGTGACAAGGATCATTACGTAAACCAATGTCCTTTGAAAAGGATAATCATAATTAGTAGTACAAGATATACGCTGCAATAGTTGAAAAATAAGTTGAAAAATAAGTCACACCCATAGAAGTTTTGAGTAAGTTATTTGGCATACCTATAACTATTCTTTTTGATACATGAGCTACTAAATGTTTTATTTCTAGTAAATTAGCATCGAAACTAAAAATAAAAGCTGGAAAAATGGATAAAACATGGATTGTACATTATGGGAATAATGTTGTTCATACAGTTAGTATGTGTCTTTTTGGGGCAGTCCTTGACTTACCTAGTTTTTCCACTGAAGTTGATCTTTATGTTGCACCTTTGGGATCTTATGATGTAATCATAGGTGTTAATTGGTTAGCTGATCATAAAGCAAAAGTGGACTATTTTGAAAAACATATTAGTTGTTTAGATGACCTACAGAAATAGTAGAGATTCAGGGTGTGAAACGTGAAATTTCAGTTAGGAAATTGTCAGCTATGCAACTTAAAAAGGCCAAAAATAAAGGTTGTACCTTATATGCAGTAAAAATTTTAGAATCTGCTAAGGAAAATAGTGATTTCATGGAACATTATCCACTATTACGAAACTACAGTGATGTGTTTCTGGAAGAGTTACCAGGTCTTCCACCCAAAAGAGAATTTGACTTCACAATTGAAATCAAACTAGGTACTGAGCCTATTTCTAAGGCACCATATCAAATGAATACTATAGAATTGATAGAGCTTAAGAACAATTACAAGAACTTTTGTCAAAAGGTTTGATTAGACCGAGTGTTTCACCTTTGGGAGCACCGGTAATTTTTGTGAAAAAGAAGGATGGAACACTTAGATTGTGCATTGATTACAGAATGTTAAACAAAGCAACAATCAAAAATAAATATCCACTCCCTAGAATTGATGATCTATTTTATCAAATACATGGAACATCGGTATATTAAAAGATATATCTTTGATATGGATATCATCAGTTATGGATTAAGGATGAGGACATTCATAAAACAACTTTTAGAACAAGGTATGGGCATTATGAGTTTACAATTTTACCTTTTGGATTAACAAATGCACTTATGGTTTTTATGAATTTGATGAACAATATTTTTCAAGAATACTTGGACAAGTGTGTGCTTGTATTCTTGGACAAAATTCTAATACATTTGAAAAGTATTGAGGAACACCATGAGCATTTTAAGATAGTTTTGGAAATTGTGAGAAAGAGAAGGTTATTGGGTAAGATATCTAAATGTTATTTCTATGATACATAAGTGAACTATTTGGGTCATGTTATAAGTAAAAAGGGAATTGTTGTAGATCCTTCTAAAATTGTAGTTATAACTGAGTGTCCTGCACCAAAGAATGTACATGAAGTTATAATCTTTATGGGTCTTGCTAGTTACTATAGAAATTTGTAAAAGATTTTTCTAAAGTTGTTACACCAATAACTTCATTGTAGAAAAAGGATAAGAATTTTTTTGGAATAAGAAATGTGAATTTGATTTTAGAACTTTGAAGGATCACTTAACTTTAACACCTATTTTAGTGGTACCAGACCCTAATGGAGACTTTATTGTTGTAACCAGGGAATGTCTTGGATGTATTTTGTTACAAAATGATCATGTCATAGCTTATAAATGTAGAAAACTTAAGTTACATAATTTGAATTATGATCCACATGATTTATAGCTTGCTACCATTGTTCATGAACTTCAATTTTGAGGCATTATCTACTTGGTAAACCTTTTGAATTAAAAACTGATCATCTTGTGCTGAAGTATATTTTCACTCAGCCAAATCTGAATGCAAGACAACGAAGATGGTTAGATTTTTTTGTCTCAATATGATTTTGACATAAGTTACATTAAAGGCAAGGAAAATAGGGTAGTTGATGCTCTAAGTCGTAGGAAGCACATTTCTTCTCTTATAACGTTGAAAACTCAGTTTAAGGATGAAGTAAAAAGCGTTATGGAATCTGATTCTTATTTTTAGCAAGTAAAAATAGCACTTGTTGCAGATCCAAATGATGTGAGATATAAAGGTTTTCACTTTGATAACAAAGGAATCTTACGATTTGAAAACATAGTATACATACCTTTGCTAAATGATTTAAGAAAGAAATTATTAGTTAAATTTCACAACTCACCTTTTTCTAGACACCCTGGCATTACAAAGATGCTCACTGATATAAAATAGCAATATTTCTAGAAAGGGATGAAAAATAAGTTATTGAGTTTGTGACACATTGCTTGGAATGTCAACGTGTAAAAGCTGCAACATATGCACCCAACTGGTTTATTGTATCCTCATAGCATACCGTAGTACAAATGACAAGTAATAAGCATGGATTTTGTACAAGGGTTTCCTATGTCAAGAAATAAACATGATGTTATTTTGGTTGTTGTGGATAAACTAACAAAAGTAGCACACTTTATTGCTAGTAATCTTAAGGATGATTCTCCTGTTTTGGAAAAAAGGTTTGTACATGAGATTTTCAGATTACATGGAGTACCTGAATTAATCATATCTGATAGAGATCCTAGAATGACTTAAAGGTTTTGGAAAACCTTAACTCGGCTCTAGGAACTAAGCTAAATTTCAGTTCTGCGTATCATCTAGAAATGGATGGACAGACTAAAAGAGTTAATCAAGTATTAGAGGATATGTTACAAATGTATTGCATGAATCAGCAGTATAAATGGGAAGAATACCTTCCATTATTTAAATTTGGGTACAATAATACATATCATGACTCTCTCAAGATGACACCTTTTGAAGCATTATACGAAAGAAAATGAAAAACCCATGTTAGTTGGGACATTGAGGATAGACAGGTAATTAAACCTAAAATCCTTACGGAAATGGAACAGAAAGTTAAAATGATTCGTGAACACTTGAAAGAAGCAACAGATAGGTAAAAGAGTTATGCTTGACTTGAAGTGGGTTGATAGGAAATTTGAACTCGGTGAGAAGGTCTTTCTTCAGGTTAAACCGAAAAAGAGTTCTATAAATTTTGGTAGGGCTGCCAAGTTATCACCTTATTTTGTGGGACCTTTTGAAATAGTTGAAGTAATCAACCCTGTAGCTTATCGTTTAGCATTACCTCCTACTTTGTCATGAATGCATGATTTTTTCCATATTTCTTTGCTTAAGAAATATGTTTCAAATTTATCACATGTGTTAAATTAGAATTCCTTGCAGGTCCAAGACCCAAGAAAATCATGGTTAAACCCATATGAGTGTTGGAAAATCACCAGTTGCATTTAAGAAATCATGAAATAAGTCAATGTAAGGTCTAATGGGATCAGTTTAATGAAGAAAGTGTAACCTAGGAAAATCTGGAAGATATGAAAACTACTTTTCTATATTTATTTGAACATAATTGATTTTGTTGACTGATAAAATTTTTGATTTTATTCTTTTATGACGATAAATCTACCAGTTATGGGTAGATATTTCTTTATTTAAAATAAATAAATAGCTATGTAAATGTTGATTTTTGGAACTTTAAAATTTTGATATGTTATGAACATATGAAAAGAAAGTGAATAAATTAATTTTCCTTGATGCAAATTGAAAAAAAGATAATCATCGGGACAATGATTCTTTTTAGGAGGGAAGTATGTAACACCTTTGAAAAATTGTTATCTTTCCTCTTTTGCATTGCAAGCATTGACATGTGATTTTTCTTGATAAGGTGTGTTCCTTTGATTGTTGGAAATCATGCTTGCCAAGGATAAGTCATTTTGCTCTTGGATTCATTTGGTTGAAATGTTGTTGCTTGCAAAGAATCCATTTTTGTTTCGGATAGATAAGTTGTAATCTGGTAATGATGGTTGCAAACTTATCTCTATTTATTATCACATCCTTGGACCAATTCCATTGATCCAAGGTATGTTTTAAATCCTCTTACCTGATCTAAATGGTAAACTGACATTCGTGAGGGTTAAAGACATAATGAACTCGAACTCTTATATGTTTACAAATTATTTTATCTTCTTGAAAGATCGTGCCTTGCATTCTATTGTATGTTATGTGCTCGATATTTTTGATTGATCTCTTCAGGACGCTTAACGATATTAAGTGGAATGAGGCTTGCTTTAGGACTATTGAGGAAAAATCTAAGTCCTAGACCTATGAGATCTATCCTAACAGGATTCTAAACTAAGGTAAATGTACCTATTTTCTATCTATGTCTACTTTATTTGGGATAGCATCCTATCCTAAGTTGCATGTTCTAAGTTGGGGAATAACCTAAGGTGATTCTAGGTCTATTTCTAACCTAATACCTAATACTAAATGGTTGTGAAGTATGACCTATCCTAGGATGGCAATTTACCTATTGTAATGTTTATAAACCTATGGTAAATACTTCTAAACTATCCTATGGTCATATTCTAAGCTAATGGTATCTATCCTAAACTAATGAAGTGTTGAAAAGGGACCTAAGGGTCATATGGAAAAGTGGAAGCTTGGTGATGGTTCCTAAGTTATTAATTTGATTTGATTTTTGAATTAAAGGGACAGTGTACTGCTAGTTTAGGTAGAGGCATGTAAATTAGTGGAAGTCTACGTGGATTCATCACTAAAATTTAGTAATGCATGCAAAATTTGAATTAGGATTCACCAATTTTGGATGGCAGTGGCATGGAGAGATAGGTGGGAGTTTGGGAATTAATGGCATTTATGAACCTCATTTTTGGCAAGAAAACTGCCTTGGAAACCATGCGGGTGGATTTGTTGGAGGTTTTTTGGTCATTCATGCTCTTTGATTTTTGCTTTGCATGGAGCTATCTGGTTCTTCAAACCAGCAATTCTATTTTCAATTTGTGGCTATTTTTGATTCCCTTGGTCTATTTTCGATTAAAGGGAAGTATATGAGACATTTGAGAAAGAATTTTTTGGTTGTTGATCTTGCTTGGAGAAGAAGAAGTTTTGGAGGCTTGGTTGGAAGTCTTCTTCGAATTGACAAAAGCACTATCAAGCATGATAGGCTCTATCCATTAAGATTTCTTTCTTTTCTCAAAATGTTTCATTAAAACAACTCTGCTCTCATGAGATAATTGGGTTTCTATTTTTATTCTAGTTATTTGTTTTTCTTGCTAAAGGAACCTCTATTTTCTTGGTTATGAAACCTTTGCATGATAATCTTATCATTGGGTGCTTTCTCTGAATGAGTCGATGGTGAAATACACTTGGGGTTGTTTGAGACTTGAGTGTTTTTGATTGAATTTGTATTCTAGTTTGTTTTCTCAAAAAGGGTTTAAGTAAGTTGTTTTTGCCTTGAGCTTCAAACTAGAAGTCTCTTTTGAAATTAGAAGGTGAATGAATACTCTTCTCTAGATGCATCCTTGAGTTATTAAAGTTGTAATACCCCTTTGTGGTCTATATGTTATTTAGCATAATTTCTTGAACATGAACTTGTATAAAGGTAAGGAATGGATATCTTGTTTCTTCTATTCTGGGTAAACCTCCATCATTCAAATTGAATGTCTTTGATTGTTTTTGGAAGGTAGAAGAATACTCTCCTATGTCATATCTTGTTTGTAGAAGTTTAAATACTCCTTTTTGGGACTGTATTTGTATACTTTGATCTACATTATGAACTTGAACTTGTGTTAAAAAAATAGTTAATGGGTGAAGGAATTTTATGGAATTGTTTGTATTTTGTACTCTAAACGTGCATAAAAACCATGAAGTAATGATTTGCTCTATTTTTTTACTTCTTCAAGTTTAAAATCGATGGGAGCTGAGTTAGTTATGGTATTTTGATTAATGACTTTAGTTCGGATGTGTGAGGGAAATAGAAGGAAAGTTTGACTTAAAACTTTGTTGTTTGGTTTTAGTATTCTCTTTCAAAACTCTTGAAAGGACTTTTGGGTTTTAAATGGTCTTGGAATTTAACTATGGAAACAGTAGTGATGAAGTCTTCTGTGCAGTTCATTTCTGTTTGAGTCTTCCTTTAAAATTTTTGAAGTTGAGCTGTCGGTAGATAGTTGAAGTTATGTTGTTTAAATATACATTGGTAGATGGTCTTCTCCAAGTCGATACCGTTATTATCATTCTTAGCTCTATTTGACTTTCTTAAGTTTGATCTTTCCATCCTTAACACTTTTATGACTTGGATGCGGTTGATAATTGTTTTTTTTTCTCACATCCTTCTTGGAATGATATAATTAAATGATTAACGGTTGTATTTTCTTTAACTAGTGTAACTCTTGGAAGGTTTATTCAAAGATACGATTATGTATGTGATAGGTTCTATATCTTACATCTAATTTCTATATCTTACAAGAATTGGGAGCATGGTGAACTATCTCTACTGATTCTTTTACAACCTTATTTCTTTTGAATAAAAGATAGAAATCTCTTCTGGCATAACCCCTTCCTCTTCCACTCTCAGTGGTAAGCTCTCCATTGTCATTTTAGAAACTATAGGTAGGATGTTTATTCTTCTTTCTAAAGATGCATATGGGAATTCAAATTTAACCGAATGATGAGGAAGTTGTAAAGTGTTTACTCTCCGCTTCTAGCTTCCTTTCTTTATATAAACCTTGTTATAGGTTTAATAGAATCAATTGCATTACTTTTACTAAATTAATTGAGTAGTAAATGTTACGACTTACTTCTCCACTTATATTGTATTGAAGAAAATTAATAATTGTTCCAATTAATTGAAGTAAAACATTGTGTCCGGGAAATATTTTTCTAATGCTAATAATAGGCCTAATCTAAGAACCTAGGCTACTTATATTTTGACTTAGAATTAGGTTGCCACATCTAAATTTTGAATCTCTTAATTATTTAATTTTACGGATGAATCATCCTATAAACATTACTATGCTTTGGAATGAACTTGATCGTGCATGTTTTCTTAAAACTTTGTAAAGATGAACAAGAAGGTATTTGTTTCTGAAAGTAATTGTTTTTTTATATAGTGAAGTTGATTATGTATTTGAAATTTAGAAATAATTATGAAATAATTAACTGATAGGAACTGTTACTTGATATAAATAAGTAATTGTTTTGGTCAATACTTATCTGATATAATGTAGTATATTAGCTAATTATATTATGATCTCTTCCTATAAAGTGAATTCAGATTTATTATTGTGCTTCTTTTATGGTTGTTATTTCTTATGATTTATTTGTATGACTTCACCGTTGTTTCGTAAAAGTAGAGTTGCTTTAATGAAACAATTGGTTGAAGGCACTTCATTTTAATGCTTAGTGCTTATCATGCTCAGTTCAATGAACTGACCCATGCTAGCAATTTTTGCAGATGGAATTCATAGTGATAAAGGAAGGCAATAACTTGTATGATGTATTGGTTGATTTAAATTGCTCTTTTATAGAAGAACTCTGATTCATTCTTGAGTTGTATTGAAAAAGAAAAGTTGTATTCTTTGATGATCTTTATGTTATTTAACATTCAGTATAACTGAAATGCATGGTCTTGTAATTTGTTTATTTATTTCATGATAGGTGAAAAGTTTGGAGATTTTCTACAAATTATGTGTAATATCTCTTGTACCTTTTATGAAGGAGATTGGAATACTATCTTGTTGATATTTTTCATATCTATTTTTATCCTTATTTTTGTTGCCATTTAATAAGATGGATGAAGGGAATTAGTTCATTCTCCCTTACTAGGATGCAACTTCTAAGTTGCATAAGATGACACTCTTTATCTAAACAAATATAATAAGGTAATTGGATGTAAAATGGACATACAATTAAATTATATAAGGTGTGAAAGATAAAAGGGTATGATGAACCCTAAACACTTAACCAAATAGAGGAAGATTCTTCTCTCTCAAAGGAATGTAAAGAAAAATAATGGTGTTTTTTATCGTTAATAATTTAGACTTCATTCTCTATGAAGTCTACTATAGTAGAACATGTGTGGTTGACACACCTTCTTAGAGCAATTGAGTTACGTTAAAAATCAACCTTATGATGTATGTTGTTTTGTTTTTGGATAACTGCTTACCAAGCCAAAGTTAACAAGCATAAAAGAAATTTTGAGTTAACGAAGTTCTTTAACATTAAATAAACCAAATATAGATGAAGAACTTAAGGAGTGTTTGATTTAGATTTTTAAAAGGTTGCTGTAATTTAAATCTTAAACCTAAAATATTTATGTTTTTATTATCTCCCAGAGGTATGTACATCGTGATGAAGCAATTGATCGGATGTTGGAACATGTACACTGTAGAAATGTACCTTTGTGAAGACTAGGGTCTTCATGAGGATATAGTGATGTAGTTGACATGTTGCAACACCCTTCCGTATTAGTTTATCTAGATCTACACACATCTAGACTTGAACTTAGTTTCTCTCTAGGACAAGTTAGCAGTATGAATTGGAATAGGAAGTAGCTCTCTATGACTTAGGGTAAAGAGGCACATTCGATCGACTTAGGTCAGTTGAGCATGCCCCTATACCCTAAGTCATCATGAGCAGTTCCCTATACCAAATTATATCACTAACCTGGTTAGGGTCAAACCTAGGACAAGTGGACTGACAGAAGTCAGTAAAGACCATTCTAGATAACAAGAGTGAGGTGAAGGATGTATTCCGTTTGATGAATATGTCATCTAGGAATAGTAACATGAACAATATGTTGGAAATCTTTGGCCAAAGTATCGCAAGCTGTTGGTTGCATTGTCCTATGTCACCTAGTTTAAGGAATGTGATTTTAGATGAATATTGGTAACAAATATTCATATAGGTTCTTTAAACATATCACTCAGTACCAAAATAGGGTAAGAAAACCAAGTATACGTATTATGTATAAAAGTATTCAATACTTAAATAAAAACATGAGAGATCGGTTAGAGACTAAATCATGTAATGAGAGATCGATGTAATTGTCCGAGTCATTTACGCTACATATTGTTATCTCATATGAGATTGATTGTCATGGAATGTGTGTTCTAAATTATGTTTTATTTAGAATCATGTGAACATTGTGTAAAAAAATTCCCTTGTTTCTAAAGTCTTAAAATGGGAATGTTACATCATTTATATTCTGGAAAATACAAAAACATAGTTTAGATTTGATTTGCTTCATTAGTTGGCTTTAGTTAAATTAGATGCAATCACATTTCATATGACTATTGTTGGTCCCAAAAAAACCCAATATTTTTCTTTAAATTGGTAATACCACAACCAAACCTACCTGTTCCACTTGCAGACATAGATCAAGGCCTTAGGTACAACATTTTCAAGACAACTAGGGACGTAAAAAAAAACAACCGAAAAATTAAAGATGATAAAGTGTTTAAGTATTGGTCAAATCAACCAAATTATAGACCTTGAAAGGTCCGCAAAGGTCCGCATAGGAGAAAAATTTTGGTTGTGATCCACTGGTCCTTCAACCAAATAGACCTTAACTATCATAGATATTGATACAGATTCCATCTTCTTGTCCTCAAGACCTTGGTCTAATACGCCGAGAAGATAGAACAACTCAATGTGTTAAACATTATAGTTGATCAGGCTTATGATTATTAGACCACCCCTAAGCATAGATTTCCTAACCACCCTTAGGCTTAGGCTCTTGATCATTCTTATGACCATAGAGGGACCACGACTAGAAAGAATTTATGGTTGTGATCCTATGGTTCCCCAATCGAATGAAACCAAGAACCAATTAGACATAGACATTGGATTGAGAGTGTTAGTCTTTCGAACCTCTCCATTGCCACCCAATATCATTAGGCAATTAAACATTCTAAATAAAGAAGCTCATCAAGCCCTCTCGTTTTAGACCGAACCCACAACTACCCATAGAGTTGAATGGAATCATGCCTCTCACTTTTAATTGTTACATGACCTTGTCTGGATAGATTTATAAGGCCCCATTTAGTTTCCCACGAGTTCCACAACCAATAGATAGGATATCTTTAGAGCTTGATATTGACTAGAGTCTCTGTGTTTCCATCCTTTCCAATTTCTCCATTTGAGCCACCTAGGTTAGAGAGGATTTCATCATACTTGACGAGAAGATCCCACCATTACAAGTTAGAGGTGTTGCATTTCCTTGAAAACCTATCGCACACTATCGTCCATCACCATATTTGCTACCACCTAGCCATTCATATTTTCTACGTCGGTTGCCTTGGAATGACCTCGGGGAGTTGAGTGTGGTTGAAAGTCGCGTGATGATTTTATTTTGTATAGTTACCATACTCTTGAGGATTAAGGAATGGGTCAATCTTATAAATGTGGTACTCCCCCAGAGTGAGGCATTGAAAAACACCTTCTAAAGGACCAGTCTTTGGTATGTGGGTAGCGAGAATGGATGAATCACTAGATAACTAGGAAGAAGAAGCATTGGATGTTTGAGAAGTAGATGGGTTGGCTGATGGGTTAGCTATAGAAGTTATGGAAATAGTGGGAATAGATGACTTAGTTGTGGAATATGTAGCAACAATGGGAATAGAGGAGTTATTTATGGAATATGTAGCGCGAAGTGGTGGATGCCTTAACTGGTATAAGGACATCATTGGGTCGATACAACATATTACAGGTATTTAATGGTGAAGGGTTGGTTGGAATGGTATAGTCGTGCCCTTTCATGTTTGAATTTTAAACAACAGTGTAAGATTGAAGGAACACAACCCATGGTGCGAATCCAAGGTCACTAAGTAGTAGGTTATACTAGAATTCCCCTCTAAGACACGTGGCCCACATGAATGTGAAAAATGATGGTGCTAAGGGTGAAATTCATGGCATTGTTAAATGAATGCAACATAACTAGGTTATTATGTATGCAATGGGAAAGGATACACATTTGGTTGTATGCATGGGAGGAAATGATGTATATATCGGCACCTCCATCGATCATAACGTGTTGAACACATATATTATCAATGTATATGGAAATAAATAGGGCAAGGTTAGGATCATCCGATTGGAGAGCTACAATCTCATCGTAAAAGAAACTTAGAGTGGATACTTTGGATGAATGGTAGTGGGATCATAGGAAGGGGGTGAAGTGGTGAGATAGGAAACATGTTCGGGAGTGATAATGGATTCAACAGTGTAGAGTCATTATGTAGAACCTCAATAGATTACATGACCTTAATGAGGGCCGAAAATGAGACTCAAGTTTTGGATGAGGTCTTATAAAGAAATTTTTAGAGGAGGTTAGTGTAATTTCTTAAGCATTATATAATGGGAAACCCCATCAAAAATAGGTTATGTGGGTCCACAGATGGTGATTTTGGGTGTAGGTACAGATGGAATATTGGGTAAAAGAGTAGTAGATGAGCTAGTTGTTTTCTCCTTTCCTTTGTCCTTCTAGGCTCGAGTGGAAAATTGAACCATATTAATATGCAGGGAAGGAGAAGGTGAGTTATGAAATGTGTACGGATAAGACGAGTAAAAATATGGTGAGGGAATATAATGATTTTGTGAAAGAAATGTCATGTATTGGCATTTTAGTGGAGGTTTGGCTAGCTCTCTTATGCAAACCATATTGATCTCAAATGTTGGAGGAGGATAAAAGGGATGTGTAGGTGGAGATGGAGGTCGTTAAATAGGTAAGGGAATATGATGGGTGGTGATAGGTGTAGGTGGAATAGGTTCCTCATCTAAAAGATCATCATTGTCAAATTTTTCTTCGAGAGAACATAGTTGGAGAAGAATAATCTTGAGATTCTTACATATTTCCACATCATACCCTAGCACATGATGATAAGCACAAATTTTGGTATCATAAAACTCTTCTCGGTTTAGGTTTGAGTGGGTTATAAGGTTTAAGCGGTGGCAATGTCATGACAGAGGTTTCCAAAAGGTTAGCTAAGATGTCGGTGTAAGACCCTTCCAATGGATCAAAATGTGAATTACGTGTGGGTCCTGGATGTAAGTGTGGTTGAATTTTGTGGGGGATATGTCACTAGAGGTGGAATCGAGGTTCAGTAAGTTTTACTACTTATTTAGTAGATAGTGCGGTTTTAGGTTTGGATTGCACCTTCTTGGGTAAAGGTGTAGCAGTGAACTAGTTATTTAAGGTGGTGTAGGTTTAACTACCTATTTGGAAGGTAGTGGGTTTTTGGGCTTTGGTTGCACCTTCTTAGGTAATGGTGTAGAATAAGTGTGTGATGTAGAAGGAAGGAAAATGGTAGAAGGGGACAGGGGAAGGTAATAATGGAGATGCAAGGTTGTGGTAAGTGGAAATGTGGAAGGGACTGAATGAGGAAAAGGGAATGGCATTGGTAATGATGAGGATATAAGAAGTGGTGTAGGTATAGGAGGTACAAAGGATGCAGGTGATGGTGAAGGTGTAAACTATGTAGGTAATTTAGTTGTAACAAAGGATCGTGATAAGGTGGGCTGTTGTGTTTTTGTTTTACTTTGGGTAGGAGGTTTTGTTGACAAAGGTTGATGGGTGGGGACCCGGGATAGATGGAAGTCATGTGAAGGTAATAAAGGGGTAGTGGTTGAAGCCAGGTGTATGAAACCTAAAGGGTTGGGTCTTCCTCTTAGGTGGGGGAATAGTTTTTGTGATGGCTTATGAGGATGTGGTTAAATATAGTTTAACAGAGGATGGATTAGACTTGATGTCAATATGATTCCTAATGTGGTAATGGTGCGGTAAGTTTTTAGGCATAGGAAAAATTTCATTTGTTGGTAAAGGTTTAGGTGTGGGTAAGGGTGATGAAGAAGGGTCTGCTACAATTGGCATGGGCATGGTGGGTTTGGTTATCTGAAACACCTTTGGATAGATCATAGAAGTGTCAACAAAAACATCATCGCATTTGAGTTGAGACAAGAAGTCAAAGGCATCCCCAAATCATGGAATTTTCAACATAATCCAAGTGGTCGGCCAAACGTGAGAATGACACCAATGTAGGGGGTGATGTTGATTTGGTAGTAATCCCTATAAATAATGTTTGTGAGATAGGAAATGGTTGGCTTTAGACTTTGTGGGTAGAAGAGACAAGAGCAGATCAACAAGATCCTTGAAATCTAATGGAGAATTTTCACCAATAGGAAGGGACACTACTAATGGATCCCCTGTGGGTAGGGGATATGGAAAGTTGGATGAGGTAAGTTCTTCTTTTGGTGAAGAATAAGGTAAGCATGACTCTTTCGTGGGTAGAAGAGTAAGTATTGTAGGTTGTTTGTCAGGTTGAGAGGTGAGTGGGGAAATTACATCGGCATAGATATGATGGACTCCTCCATGGGTGAAGGAGAAGACAAGGGAGACTACTTTGTGGGTAAAGGAGCATATGAAACATGTCCTTCCATGGATGAAGGTGCTTGTGGAAGAATCTCCTAGATAGATGGAGTAGGAGGAAATTTAGCATGAAGAGCTGGTATGATGTCGAAAACAACATGAACCTCATGAACGCATTACTATCATTTGTTGAGGTTTTGTCAATTCAATGACTAGACAATGGGGTGTGATTAGGAATGGATTCTTAAAGATGTGAAGGTTCTAATTAGCCACTTGTTAGGATTATCCAAGATGAGATCTCTATTATACAACATTTCTTGGATGATGTTTTTGAAATTTATACAATTACCATCGCTATGACCTCTAATGTGATGATAGTTACAATAATCATTTTCTTTGTACCATGCAGGCACATGATGAGAGGGGTCAAAACCAATATGTGGTTTGATGGGTGGAAGAGTGACTACTCTAGATTTTAGAATTTTTTCTAAAATTAAAGAGTAGGGTTCTCCTATGGGAGTATATTTTGTTGCTCCTGCTTGAACTGAAAATCCTAATAGGAGAAAGATTCAAAGAAGGATTTGATTGGTTAGATGGATGAGATGGGTCGGCTTTCAAAACTAATGCATTAGTAGATCCTTTTTCTTTAGAATAATTATTTTATAGTTTGGAAGAAGAAGAGGTATCATTTGATTTACACGTTGTGTTCTTTTTATGCAATTGTATCTTCTTCTCTTCAATCGCATGAATTTCAAGTTTCCGAGCCATGGTGAATGCCTAGTCAAATGTGTAGAAGGTTTCAACTTTGAGAGTTGGCAAGATGTTTCTAGCACAAGCTCTGTGAATAACTCTATTAACTTGGTTTGAGGTAGTTGTAATGTGAGTTGTTTGATCAAGCTCCACCAACGAGCGACAAAATTTGTGATAGATTTGTCTTCATATTGGTGTGTCACGCACAAGTTAGTCAAGGTGACCTTATTGACAATGTTGATAGAAAAGTGGTCTAGAAAATCCTGAGCTACTTGATTAAATGAAAATATGGAATGCCTGGGTAGAGAACTATACCAATCTAAAACCGTTCATGTCAAGGACATTAGGAATTTATACAATAGAAAAATGTCATCGTGAGCAATCGGATAACACACATGTTTAAAAGAATGTAAGTGTTTACGCAGGTCTTCTTTGTTGTTGAATTGGTTTAATTTAGGAATTTCCCAATGGGGAGGGTATGGATGAATCAGAATAGATGGGTGAATGGGCTCATTACAAATATTTTCATATGTTAGAGAGTTAGTGAGCCGGAGACAGATACTTATAATGTTTACATATTTTCCATCATCATTTTGATAAGATCATTAATAGGTTCTAATGATGGGGCACCCCCTACAATATAAAGGGGTAGATAAGGTGGGTATGATGTGGCAGCATCCCATTATGTGGTGGTGCCGAGTATGAAAATTGTGAGGAAGGAACATAGGCCGGAATAGATGTAGAGGGCAAGTATCCTGAATAGGCGGTATATGAAATAGGGGGTTGTTGGTGATATGTGTAGGGAGGTGGGATGGATTTAAAGACCCTTGTAGAAATCAGAGGAAGAGACTATGGGATGGAGAGGATGATGTTTTGGAAGGGAGTGTGGGCTATTGATACCAATGGTGGCTGAGATGCAATAAATATAAGAGAGGTGGCAGGTTCATATAGACCTACACTCAAGGTAGTTGATAAAGGCATAGTTGACATTGTAGGAGCACAGATGTCAAAGGCATAATAGATGTCAAAGGTGCAACAGATGTCATAGGTGTAGTAGATATCAATGATGTAGGGTCAAGCTGAGAAACCATAGGTGGTAAGGTGGAAGAGGGTAAGGCCAAGATAGTAGTAGTTGATGCAGAAGTGGGTGCAAGGGTAGGAGGAATGGACACATGCATGTCATATATAAGTTATCTTGATGAATCACGGGTATATGAATGAGCGAGATAATATTACAGAGTGGTGGGGTTGTGATCAAGGAGTCTCACAAACTCCTCATCACCAGTGGGTATAGAAATAGCTTGATTGGGGTCCATAAGTGATAAAATGGAAGGGGACGATTGTCTAGGTGTGGAAGTGGCTGGTGGCTAGTGTGAAACATGAGAGTTTTGGCTTAACTATAAGTCAAAACCATGTGAATAACAATAGAACAGGTATTCTGAGATTTGTTGATAATGTAGAAACACGGAAGGAAGGAATGGAGAAAAATGGGTCTAAAATGTATGATTTGATCGTTGTTTTGATTTAAGAAATATAACACGAACTGATTTCGGTTGGGGTAATCGATGCCGGTATGTCGGTATGAGGGGGTAACTCCCACCGGTCGAGATAGACTTATGTGGATGACTATGGGAAAATGTTAGATTGGTAACTCTAGTAATAAATGGTGAAAATGAGATAGAACTGGACTTTAAAGGTAATATCAAAGACTCGAGACTAGTAAGATGACCAAGGAAGTCACAGAAAAGAAAAGAAATGAAGATTTGATGCTACTTTGGAAAAAATGACCAAAACAGCCTAAAACCGATGGTAGTTAGTGAACCGACAACGTAAGATGACAAAACTGATGGCAGTCATTGGACCGACACCGATTACTGTGAAATCTATGAAAGATGGAAAAAGTGAATTTTTGGTGATTTAGGTCAAATAACAAGACCAACTCAGAGATTGAGTATGGAAATGATCAGCCCTAACACACTTAGAAATAGTCAGAATACACCAACTATGATGGTGGAGTGTGTAGGGAGATAAAAATGAAGAGAATGAACTCACACCTCAAAACACAAATCAAGCAAAAGCTAGAAAAACATGAAATCCTATGATGTAGATTTTTTGTTGTGGCTTATGCCATTTAGGACTGACTTGTGAATAAAGTAGAGTTTTTGGTTACCAAAGGTGTGCTACATAAACTGACAACTATGGCTAGTTTCAGGTAATTTTTAGCATGGGGGATCCTTCTATGATATGATAATTGGGTAGAAAACTAGCTGGAGCCCATTGTCAATCCTCTAATTGTGTGATCATTGACAACTTCTTCCTGGAAATATGTTTTCAGTGATTTGGTATAAAGAGTGTGCAAGATATGAACTACAATTCAGTTTATCAATCATTAGTTGGGAATGAATTCTAACACATAGGTTTCCCACAATTTAGATGAGCTAGAATGTAGCATACAGAAATGAGATGCAAAGATTTTAAACCCAAATCCAAAATGAAATTCGATGAGAGCAATAATGAATAGGCAAGAGTATGGCTTTCACTAATGCAACATAGAATAAAAATAAGTGTTCTTTTTAATTGAAAATATAAGTTTCACCGACATCGTAGGAGAAGTAGAATGTTTCAAAGGAGAAGATTTTAATGTGAAATTTATTTCAAAAATAAATAAACACACAATGATTCCCTAAGAATGAATAATGCAAAGAACCCCAAATGGGTCCCACCGGTGTGTCAAAATTTTTCACCAATAAATTTTACACTTTCTAGGACAAAACAGATAGAAGGTAAATGGTTAAGGAGGAATACTTGTGAGGCAAAGGTGGAAGGTAGAATGTGTGTGTTGTTGATGTTATCCAAGCTGATCGTAGAGAACTCCTTTTTGTCTAGGAAGGACTACCTATAAATGCAAATCAAGACCACAAAAGAATATTAAATAGTATATGACAGTGGACTACCTAACGTATGCTAGATCCAGGAAGTGTGGTGCTTCCTAGAGAGGTTTTCAATCCACTTGTTTAATAACAATTCAATGTGAATAAGAAACTGAAATAAATAGGTCCTATTACAATGTAATGATTTAGGTTTCTCATACACACAATACACTTATATTTTATGCTAGATATATAAAATAACACTAAATCTAATTAGAATCGGGGTTTGTTCATGTCAAAAGGTCATCACAAAGGTTTAGTAATTGTCTAGGGCTGATTGGTTAAGGTTTGGGTTGGTTTTGGGTGAGTGGGAAGCTTGTTGGTCTGAGAATATAAAATGACACAGAGACCAATATTGGTCAGGTGACCGATGTCGGTTCAGGGATGAAACTAACGGTGGTAGGGTAAACCAACGTCGGTAGGGCAATTGGAAATAACTTAATAAAAATGGTTTTTGGATTCTTTGTGATTACACAAAGAGTGAGGAGGGTGTGGTTAGGTTTGTAATATAACTGAGAAGACTCAAGAATATAAAGGGAGAGGTCACAAAGGGTGAAAGGGCTTGAACTAGTTGGGTTGGTGGATTGGTGAGAAGATGGAGATATCCAGGATAATAGTAGAAACTGAAAAATAATGAAGGAGGAAAGAGATCTGCAATAAAGGAAGCACAAATGATTAAGATCATGTTACTTACTTGTTGCTATGAAGATCTCATGGCTGGATGGAGGCTAGTGATTGATTGGTGAGGTGGTAGCTGGTTTAGTGTCGTGGTAGTATGACATGTGTGTTCCCATGAATGCTCCAATGATCTAGAAGGGAATCCTTTGCTGTGTTTCTCTTTGGTGGTGTGTAGATGTCATTTGGATGAAGCAATGGCTCTGAGATCTTTGCTTGATTGCAATAGCACTCTCAAAACTCAAAATGACCAACCCAGGTAAAAGGTTGTAAAATTGTATATAAAGGAACCGATGGCGGTTTAGGTGACCGACGTCGGCCGAGGATAAACCGGCATCGGTTAGGGTGAATTAGTCTAAGTTACCAAAAATAGCCTAATCTTTACTATTTTTGGCATGATTTTGATTTCTAATCTTGGTCTCAAGTGAGGGTTGGCACTTAGATAAGTGGGAGTGTTGTTGGAGAAGGAATATGACTTTAATTTTAGCATTAAACTAAGTCTTAATTGGTTGGGATAAGTAGGGACCTAGTCTTAATTAATTAATAGGCTAAGAATAAGTCCATTGTGAGGTGTCTAGGTGATGTATAAATTAACTTTATTAAAGTAATTAATAATGTGAGGATGAACATTAATTCAATTGTAAGTAATTAAATTAATATGAATATGGGGTAAGGGGTCATGGTTAGGTGAATACGTTACATTAATTAATTAAAGGGGACCAAGGGGAGTGTGACCAAAATTTGGTGTCTACAGTATCCACCAGAATTTAATGTAGAATGGGTGTTGATTTCATCTTCAAAAATGAAAAATGCATGGGGTGGTGGTTTTAAATATATGCTCAAATTTTTTTAGATAATTTAATGAAAGTGGTTGGTTGGTGGAAGGAGGAATTTGAATTTCCCTCTATTTTCCTCTTCTTCTCCTTCTCCCATTTTTCTATATATTGTAAAATGATGCTCAATTGTAAGGTTAGATACTTTTAGAATGTGAGGGCATAATTTTAATGTTACACAAGTGTTTTAAGAGTTACATCCTTATATCACTATTTTGTGAATGTTTTACATCTTCTTCCTTGATTGTAATGATTTGTGCATAATCTTCAAGTAATAAAATTATTGGTTTTGTGGCTTATTCCTACCTTAGCTAGTATTTCATTTTCTCATGGGTATGTTGTGTATGTTCTTCCTAAATTGATATATATTGTGCGTCATGGAAATGGGAGTTTAAGTGTTGTCTCAAACTGTGATTATCATTTCATCCCTCTTCATCATCATTTTCTCCCATTTTCTCTCTTTCAAAGTATCTTTCCCCTTATTTTTGGTGCTATCACCTTCTCTAGTTTAGGATTTCCATTTTATGCATCTATTTCTCACCCTGGTCCCTTGGAATGTTAGAGTATAGTTAGTTACATTTTGATTCCTAAGAGTAGTTTAGCATTAGGAATAGGTAGAGGAAGTTGGCCTTCTCCAAAGGTTTGTCTCAATTTGCATGTCCCATAACTGAGAGACAGTCCCATGTTGCCTCAAATCCCTATAATCTTGTGATATATGATGGGTGAAATTTTGAGCTCCAAAGGTTTTGGCATGCTCGGTGGGACAAATTTAATATTTCTAATTTTATTAATTTTAGATGTGTACCTATATAGAAACCCGCCTTTGGAAGATCTACAAAGACATCTATAGACTCCATTTAGAAAATCATTGGTTTGAGTAATACATCTTGGTGATTCCAGGTTCATGAAAAGGATATACAAACTTGGTCTAAATAAAGAGGAGGGAATATTTGAATATTTGCAGCTATCTCTAGGAAGAGGAAGAAGAGGAAGACAAGTTTAGAGATATCCATCTCCACCAAACATAAATCTTTCACCACCTCCACCTATTAGGCCCTTCTTGTAGTCAATAAGGTTTATTATACCCATCATAATGGCTCAACAACCACAAAATCCATTTGTAAATTTCATGGGCAGCATCCACTTTCCCGAATTCCCCGCATCCCATCCTAGTAGCAATATTGAAAAATATCCCCTTCTTCACGGGAGAAAATCACACTACTCCAACTGATCACATCTAATATATTACAAATCTATGTACAATTCATGAAATTGTTAAGATGGATGTGGTAGTGAAAATTTTGGCTTCATCTTTCAAATGCAAAGATTTATAGTGGTTTAGGAGTTTGACAACAGGCTCAATTCAAAATTGGAATGCACTATGCCCAGCCTTGTGCAATCATTTTGGAAAAAGGGAAGACAATCTATCTTTGTTAGAACAACTCACTACCATCAAAATAGCTCCAAATGAGCAAATGGCAGACTTCAATTTCAGATTTCAAATGGCATGGGATAGAATTCCAATCCCTATAAGAACATGTGCTAAAGGTGCGTTCCTCTTTTTTTTTTAAATCTTTAAATTCTGATATAGTTGTTATGATCTAATCTATCTAGGGAATAACATTTCCAAAATCCTATACACTAGCAATTAGAGATAAGAATAGTTTAATACAAGCCAGAAAAATTATCCCCTAGGCCACCCATGCCTTTGTATCCTAAATTTCCTCAAGTTGTATAACCTTATATTACTCCTATCCTTGAGAAAATATGCAACCTGATGCTTCTACATCTTATACTCCTTCATAGAAAAATGAAGATGAAGATATAAAAAACTTTGATAAAAAATATGACCAAAAAATTTATATCCCTATAAAAACAGCAAGCCCAATCCTATAGAAATTATCAAAACCAAGGGAAATCCTCAAATCAGGGATATTAACCATATAGAAATCAGAAATCTAATTAAAGGTAATCACAAAGTCAACAAAATAACATATGGAAAGGACAAAATATTTCTCTTCCATTAGCAATAATTCCTCCTCCACAAGAATTTCTTTCTCCTAGCTCGATCCAAGTATTGGTCCCGTACAAAATAATATGGTTCAAGAAACTAAGTGGTGTTTTCTATACAATCTACCACATAATCAATTGGTTTGTGAAAGGGAAATGCATCTTCAAGCATACATGGTTCAAGGTTCTTCTAGTCAGCAAGGGCCACTTCTATAAGTACCCAACCTAAACACAGAAGTAGTCGAAGAGGCCAATATTGATGCCAATCTTATGTTCTTTGGATATGAGGATTTTTTGCAGTTAATCAAGTGGTAGCTACCTCAAACAGACCTCAAATCAGCATTTTTGATAATACAAGATTCAAGAAAATGATGTTAGAATCACAACTGCCATCTTCCACACTCGTGCCAATACCAAGACTAAGGATAAAGTGGTTCATATAGACAAGAACAAGTAATCTAGAATTCCTAGTAAGTCTGTTTCAAAAAAATTGGTTGTTGTTCAAACAAACCACCTATTCAAATGTCGTAATAGAGAAGAAGGATAATAACATGTAGTAGATGAAAAAAATGCACGTCTTCCATTTAATATTTTTGAGCAAATGAAGAAGGCCAATGTTGATGTGACAATGTGAGATGTGTTGGATAATCCATCACAAAGAAATCTCTTATATGAATCTCTCAAGAAATTACCTCAAGCTAGTCCAAAGGTGCAAACAACTCATACCACAGTTCATGTTTGTCATGCAAAGGAAGACCAAGTAAGTAAAATTATCAAGACCCCACCTTTTTACATGTCATTAATTATGGGAAAACACTTGGTGCATAATTGTATGATTGATTCAAGGGTTATTACCTTCATAATGCCTAATAAAAATTTCAATATCCTATATCTCGAATACAGTCCTATTTCTAAGGGAGTTTTGTAACTTGATGGGTCAACCATGGGTGTAGTGGGAGTGATAAAAGATCTTGAGTTAACCATCCATGTCTGCCCAATCCTCACCATAACCCATGATATTTTAGTGATTGACTTGCCTCCCATGTTTTCCATTTTCTTGTCAAGATATTTCACCGCTAAGGTAGGCATTTATTTTTCTTTAGATTGGAATCACATGCTTTTAAGAACTATAGATGGTAAAATATTTACAATATAAGAGGAACCCATCTTTTCCTACCATATTTAGTCATATGATCCTACCCTTATCTAATCAAATTTCCTAATACAAGAAGAGAATGAGAAAGGCTAAGTTTTAGATGAGAAGCCTATTCCTCCTTCCATACCTAATTTGTTGCTAGATGAATGGGCTAAAAGAAAACACAAATTTTATCCTTATGTTAAAGATATCAAGACCTTTAAGACTAGTCTTGGTACTTATTGCATTCTCTGAGAATAATCTATTATACATGTGTCATTCAAGTAAAAGGAAAATACTTTTGGACTATTACAAATGTTCTTTGATGGTTCTAGAAGAAAAAACGGAGATGGAGAAAATGTTGTGATCATTTATCCAATGAATGAGAAGTTCTTATTTGCTCACAGATTGTAGTTTATGTGCTCTAACAATGTGGTGAGTATGAGGAATTGGTACACGGTATTCTAATTCTTTGAGAAGTGAAATATCAAATAACTACATGTCTTTGAAGACACCGAATTGGTTATTCACCAAGTCGAGGGAAGTGTGCCACAAATAACAAGTTGTTAAAATCTTACTAACATAGAGTCTAGGATCTACTAAATATATTTGATGCTCTTAACTTTGTAGGTTGTGCCTAGAAAGTTGAATAAGGAAGAAAATCAAATGGCAGCTCTAGGTTCTCAATTTTCACTGGAAAAATATTTTTTCAAAGGAAGTGTCCAACATATCAAAATGGTTGTCATGACTTCTATTTGTTAGAATTTGAGGATTCTAATAAATATGGATTTAATCAACTTACATATTACATAATGTTACAATAAATATTTAAATAAAGATTACATCATAACATAAGTAAATAAAGAAATACTTACAAGAAATAAATAACATAGGTGACACAATATTTATAGTGGAAAACCCCAATAGGGTAAAAACCACTTTGAAAATAACCTTTTACTTCAGAGAAATTATTTTACATCCAGTAATATCACCTCCTCCTTTGAAACCTTATTTACTAAGGGTAAAACCAAATCACTTGATTTGCACACCTTTGATATATTTCCCGAATATATCAAATAAGGACCTAAAGTCCTTTTTATATAAGGTGATCGGGTATGTCTCCCGACCCACCTTTTCAACCTAAAATGGTTGACACATACACCTAGGTTTATAATATTTAATATTAGAAATATAATCATTTCATGATATTAAATATTTAACCTAAAGTATATACCTAGGTTAGCATATTTAATAATAGAAATATAAATATTTCATATTATTAAATATTAACCTATATATTAGTGATGGACCCATATACATTAAGGGTTGGCCAGACCACTTAATCATTATGTTCCAACACTATTGTAGATAATAACACCAACTGGAAGGTTTTTGTTAGTGATGAACAAATTGATCAATTCATACAAAATGAAGCTAAATTTTCTTCAAAACTACAATCTTATTTACAAGATGTCTATGGGGATTAGATTATTTAGCTGAAAACAAAAACGTTTCTAAAATGATTGGTCACTTCTAAACATGTTTTTAGTCTGGATGATGGATTCAGAGGTGATGATAAAAACATGGTGGAAAAGCAAGAAGATTTTCAATTGGTTACAATTGCTCCGGATAAATAACTTCTTGAAAGGTATGTGATTAGGATGAGAAACATGTTTTATCTCCTTGTGTCAAAGATTAGCTGATGTGTTCTCTTGGGAATATGAATATTTAAAATAATTCAATCCAGATTTATTCTAGCATTCCATTGATCTTGATCCCAATGTTAAGCCAACTTAACAGAAACAGAGGCCACCAACCCTAAGATCAACCCCTCATGAGAAAATAATTATTCAAACGCATTAAGGCCAAAGTAATTTTTCCTATTAAATACTCTACTTGGGTGGTAAATATGGTTTTAGTGAGGGAAAAAAAGGAGAAATCAGGTTTTATGTTGATTTTAGGGACTTAAATAAGGCCTCTCTAAAGGATCATTATCCTTTACCATCTATGGAATATATTGTATAGATTGTTGCAAGAGCTAAGAGGTTTTCCATGCTTTCTAAATACTTAAGTTTTAATCAAATCAAATTGAAAGAATAAGATCAGTATAATATTGTGTTCACAACCAAATAGGGAATGTATGCCTATAAAAAAAATGTCCTTTGGCTTGTCAAATGCAGGTCATGTTAGAAACTTGGAACACTAAGAGGGGGTGAATCAATTTTCAATTCAACTTTTTAAACCAATTAGATCTATCACTTAACCAAAAATGCAAAAAAAAAGAGAAAAAACCACACACACAGGACATAAGACAAGGATTTTTAAGTGGGAACCCAATTTGGGAAAAACCCATTAAACCACAACACTATAGGCAAAGGTTATAAAATTTGTTGAGCTGCAACTCAACTACTAAAGCTACAACTTCAATTCAAGACCCATTTGAAAATTTGCAATCTACAAATTTCCAGAAATCACCCACTTCCTAATTTGATTGAGCTACAACTTAGTAATTACAAAGAAAAACTTATCACACTTCAATTTGATGTCAAAACACCTGATGATGATCCTAGATTAGAAAAATCTCTTTCACAATTGATCTGACCCTTCATAAACTTTCATTCCTTCATTCATTTCTCTGTCCTCATGTCATCTTGTCAACTGATACACTCACCTGTCTTCCTTGAATAACTAGAGTAAAGTCTAGATTGATCTTCAAAACTAAACAATCACATAACACTACCATATTCTCATTTTAAAAAGTTTTTTATGCTAATCTCCCTATTATAGCTTTTCACTAAAATTGATATCCTTTGATTTCATTGTTTCATTCAAAACTTCACTACTATTATGCGACCTTCTATATCATTGTTTTTAAAACTATCATATACATGCCTTCATGTATTTTATGTCTCTATTTCTTAATATTCTTATATCCTTCATCTGTATAGCTTTCATTCATCAAAAATATCTTTCACACACTCACCCTTATCTTATACCTAGTGTTCATGCTTTCATACTTTATACATTTCTCTCAACTTCCACTTCACATTTCTAATATATATTAAAGACCATTATATATTGTTTCACTATTTTTCATATCTTAAAAAATCTCATCAAAATTTCTTACAAGCACACATTCTTAATTGATCTCAAAAGTATTTTTCTCGTATATCAGCTCCTAACCCTTCAAATTTTTGTAAGAATTAAAAATATTTTGACAAAGAAAGAATAGGACAAGAGTGACTTTTCACCTCCCATTTGAGCTTGAATATCAAAAAACAAGAGTGTAACTGAAGGATTTCCAAATTCCACTTCATGTTGAACAAGGAGATCTCATCCGATCTAATTTTAGCTCCACTTTAAAATAGTTCAACCCTTTAATGATTTAAGCTTTTAGCTTCACCTTAACAGGCATTGGAAAAACAACTAACAATTGATGTGTTGAGAGATTTAATGTTTTCCTTACTACAAGCATGTTTGAATTGTGAAAAGCATATCCATACCTTTCTTCAACCTTTTATAACTTGGTGTAAAACCTTTTAAAACCTTCATTTTGCATAACAACTTCATGAGATTTAAATAATCATGTTTTCTCGATTCAAAAACAACGGTTAAGAAACATATGTCAAGGATTTATTGCACTTTGAAATATATTCAAGCTTACTCAAGTCATCCTTCATGTTTATTCATGCATACTAAAGTTTGAGAAACATGCTCACTCGATTCCATACTTTTTTTCAACAATTTTTCTGAAAAACACCAAAAACTCGACCTTGTACACTTCCTCATGGCCTCAAGAAATTTTGTTAGATAATTCTCTTCCAATACCCAAAGGAAATTCACTCATTATTTTTGTAAAAATTCATCCAGTCTTCTATATATTTTTTATAAAATATCTTTGAATTTGGTTGGATAGATTATTTTATCCGATCAAAATTTGAATGCAAAAACCCTAGAGCATGGTAAAGAAGACTATGCAAGCTCAAGAGAGGGGAAAAAATTGATGAATCCTTCAAAAATTAATGAAATTTGAAAATTCCAAATACTAAAGTCTTTTGGAATCATCCTTCACCTTCTCCAAACAACATTCAACCTTGAAAAATCTTCATATGCTCCCAGAAATCAAATTTTTAGGTATAGACTGGAAAAGTGCAAGAATTCTTGGTCAGGGAAGCATTTAGTTTACTTTTTCACCTTTTGAAACCTGTGGATGTATTTTAAGGACTAGAACACATTACATAGGTGTTCCCAACAACCTAAGACTTCATGAAAAACACTTAAGAAACATATTTCACTGATTTACAAGCTTGTGCCATGAACTTACATTCAAGAACCTTGTCACCAAGCAAGAAAAACAACTACTTCATCATTTTGCCCAAAATATCCACATTGGTGATGTAAAATATTATTATAGATTCTATCTATGAGATCAATTATGATCAAGAGCAAGAACAGTAAGTTAAACACCTCAAGACAGTGACTCCATGGGGATTGATGCATGCTTTCTTGACTTCACTCTCCAGGACAACATAGAGAGATGATTTCACACCTTTACCTTCACCAAAAACCACCTCAACTAGATGAAGAACCTTGAAAATTTATTTTGAAGAATTTGGGCCCTTTTTGCAAACATTTCACCATTGTTGGGGTCTTTTACATGACTGTACTAGTAAAATTTGAGAGAACAAACTTGCCATTTCATGACCACTGAAGGATTTAACTTAGAATATCACATTGACCTTATTTGTATCATCATTAAAGAATGAAGAGATTATTAGATGTTCTTGATGGATTTCAGCACTCAAAATATTGATTAAAAGAAAAAACAACTCAACTTGACCTTGAAGACTCAAGACACATGTCAGGAAGGAAAAGAAGCCTGTCTGAAAAATGCTCACAACTTTCTTAAAACATGTCCAAATGTCCTAAAAAAATTTACACTATCTCAAGCCTCAATTCCTCTACAAAATTCACTTCTATGATTTATCCAAAGGATACACTATATGTTTTCTTGAGCTTTAAAAATCCATACATCATTTTATTCAATTTCTAAAAGGTTGTTTTAGAAAAACTAACATAACTTCCACATACCTTCTCGAATCTAATGAAATTTGTCTTGGAGATTCATAACTCACCCTAATACATGTTCCATTATCATATTTTCACATAGATATGCCTTAACTTTCCTATTCCATCTCATTTACCTCTACTAGCATTGTTAGTTCTCAAGGCCAACTTCTGTGTAATTTTGAAATTTGACTCCTGGGGATAAATTGAGCCTAATTTTTCTCACACATGTTATAGAAACTATTCCAAGGATTATCTCATGCTTCTATGAATATTTCATGACCTACACTAACTCTTCACACCTTATCAAGTACCAGAACCACTAGCCTAAATGGCCCAATGACCTTTGAACTACAACAATCCCCCTTTTTCATTGATGGAAACATCACTGAAAAACTTTGATAGAAAACTCCCCCTTTTTCATTGATATGATGAAATTTTTAGACCATGAAATCAAGTTTCCAAAACACTCTCTCCCCCTTTGAAATCTATGACAAAGGTTTACAAACACAACAAAAACTGATTAGCTTGAAAAATCAACATAAAATAGAGTATGCTCATACCTTAAGGGGAATATGTTGCTCTCTTTCCTAAAAAAACTCAAAATTGCTATATTATTCATCTTCATGTAGCACTTGTAACACTCCCTCTGAGATATAAACATGGAAAATTATGACAAATCAACCTTCTTCTATTGTCTTTACTTGACCACTTGTTTTGTTCCTAGAATTGGAAACAAACTCCCCTATTTGGACTCAAATTGAGCCCTCTTGGAGAAAATTTGGCACATCATCTGCTCCCCTATCATTCTGAGATATTTAGTGACTTTTAGGGGCTGAAGTTACCCCCAATTTATGCCTTAACTTCTCAAAACTATCTCTAGGAAAAGGTTTATTCATTATATCAGCCACCTCTTCTTTTGTGGATACATGCTCAAGCTTGATTTTCTTCTCATTGACTTGTTCTCTCATAAAATGATATTTGATGGGTATATGTTTTGTCTTTGAATGTAGCATTAGGTTCTTTGAAACACTGATAACACTTATATTATCACAATACAAAGGAATTGGCTCTTCACATTCCACTTTGTAATCTTCAAGTGTTTTTTCATCCACATTACTTGAGTACAAAAATAGTTTCTACCACATATTCAGCTTCACAAGTGGAGAGAGCTACAAGAGACTACTTCTTACTTAGCCATGAAACAAGACACTTACCAACAAAGAAGGCTCCACTAGTTGTGCTTTTTCTATCATCTAAGTTGCCTACCCAATTTGCATATGTGAAGGCCTTAATCTGAAATTCATCACATCTTGGATACCAAATACCATACTCTAATGTTCCCATGAGATACCTAAATATTATTTTCACTACTAGAAGATGAACTTCCCTTGGGTCTTCTTGAAATCTTCCTACCAAGCCAATTCCTGCATAATGTCAAGTCTTGATGTTGTGGAATACAAAAGGTTTCCTATCATGGACCTGTATAAAGTCTGATTTACCTTTGGTGAATCATATTCTCTGTTGATTTTACATCCTACACTCATAGGAGTGCTAACTGGTTTACAGTCATGCATCTGAAATCTCTTTAGCATCTCCTTAATATACTTTGTTTGTGAAATGAATATTCCTTCCTTATTTTGAATAATTTGAAGTCCTAAGAAAAATGAAATCTCTCCTAACATAGACATTTCAAATTCCTTTTTCATTACCTCAGAGAAATCCATGTGACATGCTTTCATTATTGCTCCCAAAAATGATGTCATCAACATACACAACCACAATCAACAGGTGCTCTTTTTCTTCCTTAATGTACAAATTTTATCTACTACACCTTTCCTGAATCCTTGCTCAATCAAATATTTGTCCAACCTATTATACCATGCTCTAGGTTCTTGTTTTAGCCCATATAATTCCTTTTTCATCGCACACATAATCCAAATCATCAGTAAGAGTAAAACCATCTTGGTTGTTCAATATATACCTCTTCATTTAGGTGCCCATTGAGAAAGGTTGATTTCACATCCATTTGATATAATTTGAATCCTTTATGAGCTGCATATGCTAAGAAAATCTAATGGCTTCCATCCTAGCCACAGGAGAAAAAGTTTCATCAAAATCTACTCCTTCCACATGTGCATAGCCTTTACAAACCAACCTTGCTTTATTTCTTATTACTTCACCTTTTTCATTCAATTTGTTCTTGAAGACCCACTTGGTTCCAATGACATTCTTATCTTTTGGCCTAGGTACCAACTCCCATGTTTCATTTTTCTCAATTTGGTCTAGCTCTTCATTCATTTCTTTTATCCAATGTTGATCCTTACTTGCCTCCATTACATTATTTGGTTCTATCTTGGATAAAAGAGCCATATCTTCTTGATTTTGAATATTTTTAGTCTCCTTCTTGTTTGAACACCTACTTCTTTGTTTCCTATGATTTTTCTTGAAGGATGATCTCTTTTGACTTTCCTGGAAGGTGCTTTGGTGTCAGGTCTTTCATCTTCTTCACTTTCTTCTTCATGTTCAACTTCTGAAATTTCTTCATCATCCTGATTTGCAGCAGCTTGTGGAGTTTCTTTAGGCTGAATTTTCACCTTCTTTGAGCATGATTCATCAACTATAACATTTTTTCTTTCAACTATCTTGTTTTGGCTCTTGTTATAGCACCTATAAGCTAAAATAATAGCTGAGTATCCTAAAAATATACCTTCATCACATCTTGAGTCAAACTTACCTTGATTTTCATCATCCCTCTTGATGTAGCACTTGCTTCCAAACACTTTGATGATGTTTTACATTTTCATGTATACCTTTCCATAGCTCATATGGTGTCTTCTTGTTGTTTACTCTTATTTGAGCTCTATTTAATATGTATACCATTGTACCTATTGCTTCTCTCCAGTATCCATCAAGTAATTTTGCCTCATTTAGCATAGTTCTAGCCATTTATTGCACCATTTTGTTCTTTCTTTCAACCACCCCATTTTGTTGAGGTGTTCTTGCATAGCTGAAAATTGTCTTCTTATTCCATGAGTCTCAAAAAATCATCAAACTCAACTGACCAAAACTCTCCTCCTCTATCAGACCTTAAGCTCTTTATTTTTCCATTCTTTTCATTTTCAACTAGAGATTTAAAATCCTTGAACCTTTCCAATGCCTCTAATTTTTCCTTGAGAAAAGCAACCCATGTCATCCTATTGAAATCATCAATCAACAACATAAAATAATTATCCCTTGTATACTTTCAGTTTTGGTTGTCCCACAAGATCTGTATGAATCAATTCTAAAGGATGTGTGGTGGAATATTCCTTTCTTTTGAAACTTCTCTTTGTTTTTTTCCCATGGAGGCATGCTTTACAGAGTTTATCCATTGGTTTTTGATCTTAGGCATGTTTCTAACACACCCCATAGAACTGATTTTGACAAGATTGTCAAAATTTAGATGTCCCAATCTTCTATGCCAAATCCAACTCTCATCTACTTTTCTTGTGAAACATTTTTCTTTGTTAACTTCCTTGAGAACATACATGTTATTTTTTTCTCTTTTTTTCCTACCACCTTGCATGTTTTCTCTTTCTTATGTCACAACCTTTATCATGAAATACAACAATATATCCTTGTTTTGCACATTTGACTAACACTTAGGAGATTGTGCTTTAATCCTTCAACATACAATACATTTTCAGTTATAGTTTTTCCATTATCAAGACTTAGCTTACCTTTTCCAATAATATTTTGTTGATGTATTGTCCCCAAATCTCACTATGCCAGATGCATTTTCTTCTAAGGATATGAATTTTTCTTGTTTCCTATCATATGGCTAGAACACCCACTATCAATGTACCACTCCATATCTTCACTCTGTGAATGAAAGGTTGTTTGTGCTATCAATCCTTTCTCTTTAGTACCTAGGATCTGATTTAACTCTGTAGACATTCTTGTTCTATTTTGGGAGGTATTTGATAACAAAACTTGGCAATATGCCCATACTTTTGACAATTATAACAAATCAGCTCATCCTTGTTCCTTACATGATAAAAATTTATATGCCTACCATGACCTTTGGAATACATCCTACATTTTGCAGCCTTGTGACCAAATTCATTACATGCAAAACAATATCCATAAAATGAATATGCATACCTCATGGCATAGTGTCTTTCCTGATAATGTTTCTTCTTGAAATCATCTTTCTTGACTTTAGGGGTTCTTCATTTGTCTTGGCCATCTTTCTTGCTTGTTGATTTTCATCTTCCTTCTTCTCTTCATATCCCAAACCAGTTTTTCATTTGCATCTTTTTTCTTGCTTAAGAGATCACTCAAATCAGTAGTGCTCTTTTCAAACTTATGATACACTTTCAGTTTGCAAAGGTCTGATCTAACTGAGTTTGCAGCAGTTCCATCTCATTTTTAAGCTTCAAATGTTCTTCTTCTTTGACTTTGAAATCATTTTCAATTTTTTAACTGTGCTTCAAACTCCTTGATCATTCTTCATGTTCTTGGGCTTCCTTTTTTATGATTTTATTCAAGAAGTCTGATCTTTCCTTCATATTCTTTTACCATAATTTTCAGTTTTTGGTTTCTCTTCTTTTGATGCTTTATTTCTTCTAGAGCACTTATTAATTCAGCCTCAAGATTGACTTCTTCTTCTTCTTCATCATCTAAACTTTCATACTGGGTCTAAATTTTCCTTTAGAATTACTTACATCAGATATTTCAATAGCCATAAACAAAGTCTCAGCTTGCATACCTTCATCATCACTTTCAGAGCTGCTAGAGTCACTTGACTATGAGGAGCTTGAACCTTCTTATGTGTAGAAGTTTTTCTTATTTTTGAAATACTTATTTTTCCCACCTTGCTTCTTGAATTTATTCTTCTATTTTTGAGAGGATTCCTCATCTTCTTTGTGTTTGTTAGGACATTTAGAAGAAAAATGACCAACTTGGCCACAATTGAAGCACTTGAATGGGATCTTACCTTTGTATTTTAAACCTCTCTTCAGCTTCCTCACAAACATGGCTTCTACCTTATCATCATCTATGTCCATATCAGAATCATCTTCCTTGTTCTTTTCCTGTGACTCTTTATCTACTTTAAAATTCCTCCTTCTTTACTAATTTTGAATCACTAACTCTCATCTCATATGTAGTCAATATTCCATGAAGCTCATCCATTTTCAGAGTAGTTAAGTCTTTAGCTTCCTCTACTGCTGACACTTTGGCATAAAATTTTGAGGAAAAGGATCTGAGCACCTTCTACACAATCACACTCTCTTTTATCTTCTCTCCTAATCCTCTAATCAGATTTATGATTTCATCCACTCTCTATAAATATGAAGAAACATTCTCACCTTCTTTCATCTTGATGCTTTCAAATTATGCTCTATAAGTTTGTAACTTGGCTATCTTTACCTTGATATCTCCTTCATAAATTGTCTTTAGCTTGTCCCACATTTATTTAGTTATAGTGCACTGCATCACTTTAATAAATTCAGCCTCTTCTATCCCACAGAGAATTGCATTCATGGATTTGGAATTGTTCTCACTTTCTCTTTTTCCTGCTTGGTCTATAGGGGTGTAGCTATAATTGTGTAGCCACTATCAACTAATTAAAATCCAAGTGACATTAGATAGGTTTTCATCTTGACACTCTAGAAGGCATAGTTTAACCCATTGAATAAAGGGATCATTCTTTAGAGGTAGGAAGCCACTAGCTAATTGATTCTTGCCATAGTTGAATTTACTTGATCTCCTTGAGTTGTTAGACTCACTTCACCAGGGAAGCTTTGATACAAATTGTTAGAAACTTGGAACACTGAGAGGGGGTGAATCAATGTTCAATTCAACTTTTTAAACCAATTATATCTATCACTTAACCAAAAATGCAAAAAAAAAAAAAAACGCAACCACACATACATAAAAGACAAGGATTTTTAAGTGGGAAACCCAATTTGGGAAAAAACCACTAAACCACAACACTATAGGCAAAGGTTACAAAAATATTTTGAAATAAAACTCAACTACTGAAGCTACAACTTCAGGTCAAGCACCCACTTGACAATTTACAAGCTACAACTTTCTAGAAAGCACCCACTTCCTGATTTGACTAAGTTACAACTTAGTAATTACAAATAAAACTTTATCACGCTTCAAATTGATATCAAAACACATGATGATGATCATAGATTAGTAAAATATCTTTCACAATTGATTTGACCCTTCATCAAATTTCATTTCTTCATTCATTTCTCTTTCCTCTTGTCATCTTATCAGGTTGATACACTCACTTGTCTTTTTGAATAACTAGAGTACTTCTATATTGTACTTCAAAACTCAACAATCACATAACATTGTCATATTCTCATTTAATCAAGTATTTCTTACACTAATCTCCCTATTTTGATTTCACTAAAATTGATATCCTTTGAGTTCACTATTTCATTCAAAACTTCACTTTTATGAGACCTTTATATCATTGTTTTTCAAACCGTCATATCCCTACCTTCAAGTATTATATGTCTTTGTTTCTTAATAGTCTCATATCCTTCAATTTATAGCTTTTATTCATCAAAATAGATTTCACACTCACCCTTATCTTGTACCTATTTTCATGCTTTCATACTTCATACATTTCTCTCAAAGAGGTTTGGGAAAGGAGAATTTGTCTTTTTCCAACAAAGGGTTTGTTGAAATGGAATGGCATTTCATTATGGAGTGTTCAGCATATGATGATATCTTTATCTAGTACGAAAAAAAATAAAAATTGGAAAACTTAAATGAGTTATTTGTAGAAATAAAAATTCAAAAGATCATTGGTTTAGTTCTCAAGATTGATGAGAAGAGAGCTGATATGGCAAAGAGTCTAAAAATTGCTTAATGTATCAATTTTGTTTGGTCCCATAGACTCTTCAGTCTCATGGACATCATTAAAATATCCCATTTCATTTCATTTCAACTTCCACTTCACTTTTCTAGTATATATTAAAGACCACTATATATTGTTTTATTGTTTTTCTATCTTTAAAAACTTATAAACATTTCTTACAAGCACACATTTGTAGAAAATTTGTAGTCTTATACAACAAACAACATAAAATAAATAAACAGAACAATTAAATAACTTGCATAAATAGAAGAATATTCAAACCAACACTGTTGTGTGTAATCTCCATTAATTAACTCATACTCAGAGCTTCGGCTCAAATTACAATGAAGTTTGTGCATGCAACACTTCTCTAATTCTACCTGTGCAGATTTCACACTTCTGTGTGTGCATACAAAGCAATTACAATTGTTGTTATTTAAATAGAATAACTCACCCACTAATAGCTCTTCAACTGAGCATTCTAAATTTAAACTCATGCTTTAAAACAGTTGCATGTTGTGCATGAATTAAAGAATATTTATTTGAATTAAATCTAATCCTAAAAATAGGACTTTAACTAAAGCAAGACTCATGCTAAACTAAAGCAAATTAAATCTATTTTTAATCCTTCTAAAATAGCTACGGTTGGAATTAGCAATGCATGGTGCATGCATATTTCCAACACTCCCCCTTAATTTCAAACTATAGCTTTCACTCTTTTGGAACTTCATTTGCTTTTTCAGATCTGCCATGCACAGGATCACAAACTCCCAAACAATCTCTCAAATATTCAAAACTTCTTTTTCCAAAGCCTTTGTAAAAATTTCTACAAACTAATCTTCGGATCTATAAAATTCAAGAAAATTTCCTTTTGTTTACCAACTCCCTGATAAAATGATACCTCGTATCAATATGCTTGCTCCTCTTATGAAAAACATGATTTTTGGACAATGCTATGGCTAAGTTGTCACAAAAAATCTGCGTAGCTTCCTCTTGTTTCTGTTGTAAATATGTCAACACTCTTCTCATCCAAACAACTTGACATGTTTCTCATTTTTCTGCTACTACATACTCTACGTCTTTGATGCCCATGAAACCACTCCTATTCCAAAGTGAAAAGTATATCCGGATGTGCTTTTCCAATCATCTATACTTCCAACACTGTCACTATCTATATAACCAATGAGTTTGAACTCATTTGAACTTGAATAAAGAATTCCATGATTCCTTGTTCCATGTACATACCTCAAAATTATTTTTCTAGCTTGCTAATGTGAATCTTTTGGAGATTCCGTGAACCTTGATATGAGGCTCACACCATACATGATATCAGGCCTTGTGGCCATCAAATACATAAGACTTCCAACCAACTTTTTAAACAATGTTCAATCCAACAAAGATCCTTCATTCTCTTTCCTCAACTTCAAACCTACTACAACTGGTGTTGGTGCTAGCTTACAATTCAACATGTTAAACCTTTTAAAACCATAATTTTCATACTTTTCTTGTGAGATGAAAACTTTACCTTGTGATTTTTGGACTTCAATGCCCAAAAATTAATGCATAAGACCAAGATCTCTGTCATCTCAAACTCCTTCTTCATGGCTGATTTGAATGACTTAGTAAATGGATTTCCAGTAATGATCAAATCATCTACATATAAATAAAAAATTAAAGTTTTAACTTGCTCATTTATCTTGGTGTATAAGGTAGGATCACTACTTGCTCCTACTCTAAAACCATTCTCAATCAAATAAGAATCTATTTTATTATACCAAGCTCTAGGTGCTTACTTGAGACCATAGAGTGCTTTCTTCAATCAGATACTTTTCCTTCATAACCTTCAATCTCATAACCTTCTAGCTGATTTACATAAAATTACTATTGTGGCAAATCAGCAACACCCTAGATGTTGATCGAGACTTCTAGTTGACATTTTGGACATCCAGTGTGATTGCACAACATTGAATCCTCTCCTAAAGTGTGGGACTTGAAAAATGGGAGAGGAATCTCTAGATTAGAGGTTGGTTCCTCAAATCCTCTGATCAAATATATCACTTACAAGTTGCAGAGGTTTAAATTCAAAATCCTACTCTAAATTCCAAAGAGGGCAGAGATAGAGAATGCAAAAATTGAAACTAATGCTAATAGGGTGATGCACCAAAGGAGTGGTGAACATTTTTTGCTTCTACAGATTGACACAAATCATGGAAATGCAACAAAAATTCATGCACAAACTGATGACATGTAATGAAAGATCAGAAAGAAAACAAACAACATAAGCAGAGGATTGAAACTCATTCACAGAGCTTGCATTGTCATTTTTAATATCAAAATACATACATTACAACATCTGGGAGATAGAAAACATGTTGCAGTCCTAGAAGAGGCCTGAGTTTTCCACAAAAATCACTTTTTTGGTGAAAGAGGGAGCCTGCAATACATAAAAAATGTTCAACCCTTTGAAAATGAGCCAAATCTGGCTTTACAATGCCAAAACCACGACCCCAGGAGAGAGAAACGTGGGAGAGCTTCAACCACCAACCAAAAATGTAGTAAAACAACATGGGCATCCTTACAAGCCCATCCCTTGACATTTTTCACCATGTTGGGAGAGAATGCGAGCCATTCTTCATTAAAAATGGTGGTTGAAACGTCATTTCTGTCCATGACCACGTGCCAGAGGTGTTTTTCAATTTTATCTCTCCAAACTCCATCAAAATGCAAAAATGACCCTGAAATCTTGTAGAGAATTTCACTAGCTTTCCATTTATATAAAGAACGTGAAAAATCAAGCTCTGGATCGAAAGATATGGCCGTTTGAAATTTTAGGGCAAAACAAGGCCAAATCGGATTGGTGGGCAAAATTTTTTTAATTTTCCACTTTTTGGTCATTTGGAAAATTTTCCAAAAATTCCCCACGCTCTACCATTCTGGGTGCCATGTGGCATGCTCTAATTGGGGGTGAGCCCTCTGCTTCATTTTCCTTTGTTTTCACCATCGGAAAAATTTCTGAAAATTCCCCGCTAAGCCGATGATCTAAGGACACGTGGCGCGTGTTGATTGGGTAAGGGCTTATCCTCCTGAATTCTTCCATCACTTTTTGACCATTTTTCTCATTAGACACATGGTAAAACCCCATTGGATGTGGGCTTTCCCCTTAAAATTTTCCTTGCAGGCTTTTCTTGAGTTTTTTGCTGCCACCAGACACGTGGCAAGATGTGATTGGTTCGCGCTCGGGGGGGGCGATTTTTCCTTTGAAATTTCCTCCTTTTTCCTTTGGGAAAATTTCCCAAATTTTCCCCACCTTCTACCATTCCAAGACATGTGTCGCGTCTTATTGGATGTGGGATTGGGAAAACATTTTCCTTTTACACAATCCCTTTTGGAAAAATTTCCAATCTCCTCCCGTGCTCCGCTTGCCCGCGTGCCCATGGACACGTGGTGGGCTCTGACTGGTCGGCGGGACTACGGGCCAATAATTTTCCTTTCCCCTTTTTCCCCAACACTTTGCCAAAATTTTAACTCCACCTCCCTACTCTAAAATTCCAACTCCCCTGGGACACATGGCAAAGCGTGATTGGGTGCGGGCCTTTCCTCCTGAATTTTCCATGGCGCCAACACTTAGCCAAATTTTTCAATTTTTTCCCTTGGACACGTGGCACAATCTGATTCACCTGGCGGGCTTGCGGGGAAAAATAATCCCTTTTGAAAACTTTTCCAAACACTTGGTAAAAAACCAAGTTTTCCTCCAACCCCGCCACTTCCTTGGACACGTGGCGCCATTTCATTGGTCAGGCCTTTCAGGGAAATTTTCACAAAAAAATCCGCCTGGACCATAACTTCAAAAATACATGGAGTTAGGAGGAAAACTTTACCTTTCTCGAAAGCTAAGAAAATCTCTATCCAATGGTGCCATTTCCAGAAATTTTGAGTGCCTAAAAGATAAAAAAATATGAATAAGGCACAAGAGAGGGAAGAATGAAGGGAGTTAGCCACAAAATGAGCAAGGGAAGATTTTGGATAACAATTTTGGTGACTCGAGGGGTCATCTTCCCTCTGTGTGAAGTTACCACTGCTGAATCAATCCATTGGGCATGGAGTCATTAAATTCTCTTTTGGTGCCCCAACCGACTAGAACATTGCAAGGAGGAAGATGGAGGGTGACATCATCTCGATTGGAGCAAGGCCTCAGTAAACACATCTCCGTGAACAACAAGCATGTGTCAAAGCACTTAGGGAAAGAAAAGCTAATCTACAGAAAAATAATGTGCATAAGCACTTGGAGGAATGAAAACCTAGCTAATATGTACAAGGTGGAGAATTCCCTTTAGTAGCAATGCTTTAGATAGATCCCATTGACTAGAATCTGTAGTTCTTCGCCATCCAATGAAGACAATTGGAAAGCATTATTGTCCTTACACTTTGTGACCATGTATGGGCCACTCCAAATGGCATCAAATTTTGAATGCCTTCCCGGTTTTGCTCTATCTACATCCCATTTTAACACTAGATCTCCAACTTGGAAAGATCTATCCTTGGCCTTCCTATCAAAGGTCTTCTTGATCAAAGCTTGATCCTTCTCCATTGCCCAGATGCATGATTTCTTATTTCTTAGAGCTCCATTAATTCTCGCATATCTAACCTCCATGGGCTCAAACTCCAACAACTCCAATTGTTTCATGAGTTCCAACTCAAGTGACATGGGAAAAATTACCTCTCTTCCATAAACAAGCTTGAATGGGGAGTTACTTGTAGATCTCTTAGGAGTTATCCTATCAGCCCATAAGGCTGATTTCAACTTAGTATGCCAAGATCTCTGATTTTCATCAAGGGTCCTCATAATGATCCTTAACAAGTTCTTGTTTGTAGATTCATCTTGGCCATTACCCTAAGGGTAATAGTTTGATGAAGTACTTAGGTAGATCCCATTCTTGACAGCCCATTCAGTCACCTTGGACACAATGAACGCCAATGCATTATCTGATATTATTGTAGCAGGTATGCCAAATCTAGTTGTTATTCCCTCATAGAAGTCTAGGATGCTAGATTCATTTGCTTCCTTGAGTGCTACTACTTTAGTCCACTTGGTGAAGTAATCTGTGGCTATTAAAATCCATTTGTGCCCTTGGCTTGAATTGGGAGTAATGAATCCAATGAAGTCCAAACACCATTGCATGAATGGTTAGTCAACTGAAATTGGATGCAATGGAAGGGCAGCTAGTCTCTCTTTACCTGTGAAGAATGCACAATTCTTGCACCTCTTGATCCATGCATAATAATCACTGAAAATCTTGGGCCAATAATAGCCACCCTCATGATCTTTAAAGCTATCACTCTTGGTGCAAAATGACCACCACTGGTCCACCATGGAACTCTTCCAACATCCTATGAATCTGATTTGTACCAATGCATCTCAGCAGATCTACTCCATTCACATCCTTCTTGAACAAAACACCATCAACAAGGAATATGGGAAAGCCTGTAGTATAAAGTGTCTTCTTTTGGTCTTTTTCATCTCTAGAGGGCATAGACCTGTGCTTAGGAAGTGCATTATGTCTTGGGTCTAGCAAGGAGTGAGGACACCATCATTTTCCTTTTGAGTGCTTCCTTTCTCATGGTTGTCTTGCAACGCTAAAACAACCTCCTTCTCATTCATGCTTCCTTGTGTTTTTTCAAGACTAGCTGCTCACACAATCCTTTTCCTCTCACCAACTTGGTGACTTTGATCTCTATGTCATATTCCATGACATGAGTAATCCAACCTACTCTCTTTTCATTCAAGTCTTTGTTGAGAGGAAATCTTTAACTCCCACATGAGAAACAGAATTGAACCTTGTTGTTTGAGACTAGATGCTTGAATTTCTTCAAGCTCCCGATCACTACAAGAACATGCCTCTCAATGAAATAATATATCACCTCATAGTCTTCTAGGCTTTGGCTGAAGAAAGCAATTGGCTGCTCATCATTGTCTTTGTTTTCTTTGTACCAAAATCGTAGAAATAGTATCATCACCCCCAAATGCGTAGAGGATGAAATCCTTGAGAAATCCGGGTTGATGAGAGTTGGGGCTTGAGAGATGGATTCTTTGATTTCTTCAAAACTCTCTTTGCCCTCTACTTTCCATTTGAAATCCATGCTTTTATTTAACATCTTGGTGATAGGCTTGATTAGGGCTACAAAATTTGGGACAAATCTTCTAACAAAATTTATTCTCCCCAAGAAACTTTGAAGGGCCTTCTTGTGGCTTGGCAATGGTAGTGCTCTTATGGATTCAACTCTTTTTGGATCAATTGCTAATTCTTCTTTGGAGACAATGTGGCCAAGGAGTTTTCCTTCATGGGCTAGAAAAAGACACTTTTTAGGATTCAAGGATACTCCAAATCTTCTATACCTTTGGAACACTTGTCTCAAATGAGAGAGATGGTTTGCTGTATTTTTTGAAAAAAAAGTGATATCATCAAGATATATCAGCACCATGTTGTTAATCAAATCCTTGAACACCATGTCCATTGCCCTTTGGAAAGTAGCTCCATCGTTGGACAACCCAAATGGCATTTTCATGTATGCATAAGTTCCCATTTGGTTGTAAAGGCTGTCTTGAACTGATCTTCTTCTTTCACCATAATCTGATTGTCTTGTGTGAATAGCCATCAAGTAGTGAAAACCTTTCAGAGCCAGCAATAACTTGCAAAATTTGTTCCATGGAAGGAAGTGGGTAATGATCCTTGAGAGATGCTCTATTCAAATTTCTGAAATCAACACACAATTTGATTTCCCCACTCTTCTTTCTCATTTGGAACCAAGTTGGCTACCCAACTAGAATGCTTGATAGGTAATATGATTCTTGATTCTATCAACTTATTCAATTCCTTTCTCATGAGAGGCTCCATGTGCGGATTGAGCCTTTGTTTTTCTTGATGGTTTTAGTGTTTGGATCCAATTCAATGGTGTGTTGAGCTAACTTGGGATTGAAACCTTTCAAATCTTCATAGCTCCAAGCAAACACATTAGGGAATTCTTGACAAATTTATATGAACTCATACCTTTCTTGCTCAGTTGTCACTTTACCAACTCGAGTGATTTTCCTTCTTCCACCAAGATGGACACTGAATCTTCTCCCTTGACTTGAATGTTTGCCTTCTCCTTCCTAAAATGATCATTAGGATTGAAAATGGACTCCAAAGTAATAAGTCCCTTTGGTAGTTTGTTGGTTCTCAGCTATACCACTTGGTCACCATACTGTTGTTCCAACTTTTCCTGATTTTTAGCTGAGAACTCAACCTCTTCTTGCAAGAAATGGATGATTTGTTGGTCATTTTCAAACACTTGCCAACTCACATTGTTGTCTGGCACTGAAGGCCTTACAATCATATGGATGTTTGGTTGTACCTTTTATTTTTAAATGCTTTCAACAACATCAAAGGCTGCCCCAACTACTAAAGCCTATCAAAGCAGCTTGGTTCTCTTTTAAGGAATGGATTTTATGCCAAAACCCTCAAAATCTTCAATGAGGTCCCACACCCTATTTTTTAGTACTTGAGTAGATCATTCTTGATAGCATGTTGCCCCTTAACTTGGTTGACAATCAACTCACTGTCACCAAAGACTTGCAAGTTCTTTATTCCTCTCTTGATTAACCAATGCAATCCTTGTATCAAGGCTTCATATTCAGCAATGTTATTAGAGCATGCAAACTGAAATCTAAAAGTTGAATAATACTTAACTCCTTGAGGTGAAACAAGCATAGCTCCACCTCCTACACCTTGTCTACTCCTTGATCCATAAATTTTTTTTTGTCATACGTCATTTTCATCCTTGTGGTTTGGCTTGGTGATACTAGGAATAGGCTGATTTTCTTCATGCATGCAATAGACTCTAGCTCGATTCTTCTACTTCTTGATAAGGATCAAAAGCATGCACCTTGTTTTCCCATTCATAAAGAGTTATATCTAGGATTCTTCCTACCTTGGTGTCAATTTCATCGATGCTTGGATAATATTCTTGATCAAACGCTTTGAACAATTGGTATTGATCGACTTAGAGTGTAAGGCTCAATGTGAAAGTTTGCAATAGGTTCAGATCTGATTGTGGCTTTAGTTCCATATCTTGTTTTGAACAACATGTGTGACCAATCAATAGATAAGTAACCTCCAATCTTGGCTGTGAAATCCCTTGATAGACATAGGGCAAAGAGTGGTGGAAGATCTATTATTGAGACATCTTGCAAAACAACAACGTTGGGGCATGCATGCAAAGTAAGACTCAAGTTTTTTATCACTCCAACTGTTGTTACTGTTGTCCCATCTAATTAAACTAACCCTTTTGATATGACTTCATATTGAATTCCCAACTGATCAGCTATTTGCTTGGGCATTACTAAACTACTTGCTCTGGAATCAATCATGCAGTTGTGTACTAAATGGTTTCCAATGATCAATGAAACATAGAATGGAGGGGGCTTCAACATTTTACCTTGTTGTCCTCCATGATTCCCTTTAGGCTGGGCATTATTTATGAGCACCTTCTCTTGCATTTGGACTTGCTGATTTGAAGTTGACCAGCCCTTCATGGCAGCTTGTAGCAAATCTCTTTGGCTTGGGATAGATAGTGATTCCCACATTGATATGTTTACATTTGTCTTCTTCATCTGATCAATGATGTTGAATGGGGATGAAGCATTTCTTTTATGTCCCTTGGCCTGCACATTCATTCCTTGCACATGGGCAACAACAATTGGCATTTGAGTTGGCCTAGGAGCTATTTTAGGAAGCCCTTGTGTGTTTGGAACTGAATTTTGTTTGCCAATAATTTGTGGAGTGATAGAAGGTTGTGGATTGCTTGGAGCTAATGGTTGTTCTTCACCCAAATTTCTCCTTTTTGACCTTGTGTTGGCTGCAACACTTTGGGAAATTGTTTGATTCATGCCACAAAAATCTTCTACCTGTCAGTTTACAAGTGTGGTATCATTTGGAGCTGATTGCTGCTGGAATGTTTCTTGTTGTTCGTTATTTCCTTGACTACCTTCACCCTCCACACCAGTAGTTGTCACCATTAATGCTTGATTCAAGGAACTATTGAAGCACATAGACTAGTTGTGAGGTTCATTGCATGGGAAACACCAATCATACTCTTGAGCTATGTTGTTTTGCACTGGCACTAATGCCTTAGAGGTAGATATGGCATTGGGATTATAGGGCTGAAATGGTCATGTGGCGGAGGTCTTACTTGATTTAAATTTGTAGCTGGATTGGGTGGTCTTTGAGGTTGGTATGGCTGCATGTTAGGCTGAGCTTGAGGCTAGAAAGGAGGTCTAAAACCTTGGGCTTGCTACCTCTTGAGTGTAACCAGCTCATTGCCTAGATTTTGCAATTGCTTCATGACTTCTTGAAGTTCATTTGAGGTAATAGGAGATGAAGTAGAAGATTCACTTGAATTCGATTTCTAGTAGATGGGAATAGGAGCTAAAATAGGCACTTGACTAGTATTTGGGCTCTCTAAACTTGGAAACAATGGCATTGAAGTTCTAGGAGCTAGCTTGTCACTTAAATCAAACAATTTTCAGCTCTAATGGCAATGCTATAAGCAATAGGGATAGTTGTGCCTCCCATGGATTGAATCAACATAGAAATATCAGAATTTAAAGATTTAAGGTAATATAGAAAAGCACCTTCTATTGCTAGCCTTACTACCACTAGAATTCTCTCCCAAGTCATTTGAAATCTGAAGTTGAAGTCAGTCAGCTGCTCATTGGGAGCTCTCTTGATGGTTGTCAGCTATTCCAAAAGGGACAAGTTATCTCCCTTTTCTCCAAACTACTCATGGAGGGCTATACATAGCTGGTTCCAATTTTGGATAGAACCTGAGGCAAGACTCCTAAACCATTGCAAAGCTTTCCCTTTGAATGAAGATGTCAGTAGTTTGACAGCAACTTACATCTCATTGATCTCATGGATTGCACAAATATTGGCAATATCCTTAACATGATCACCAGGAGTGGTCTGATTTTCTCCAGTAAAGTATGGGATGTTCTTCAATGTTGTAACTGGGATTGGATTTTGTGCATTGAGAGCAAGTGGGCTGCTACTAGTGAAATTGACATAGGGGTTGTTTTGTGCCATTCTGATTGGCCTTAGAACCCTTGTTGATTGAATGAAAGGCCTACCAGGTGGAGGAGTTGATAGAGTTATGTTTGGTGGAGATGGAGACCTTTGAATTCTCCTCCATCTTTTCCTTCTTCTTGGAGATAACTACAGATACTCAAAAACACCTCTTCTTCTCTAGCTCTTGACCTTGTGGTGATTCTTCTCATGATTTTTATGTCTGCATTGCTAAAACAGTTGATTCTTCTTCCTTGGAGTCGACCAGGATGTGTAATTTAGGGCTCTTTTAAGCAAGAAACTCACAAAAATGCACATCAATTTTGTTACAATGAAGATGAAGACCTCTAAGGTCCCACCGCCATGCCAAAATTGTTGTGGAAAATCAGCAGCACCCTAGATGTTGATCGGACTTTTAGATGACATTTTGGACATCCATGTGATTGCACAACATTGAATTCTCTCCTTAAGTGTGGGACTTGAAAATGGGAGAGGAATCTCCAGATTAGAGGTGGTTCCTTAACTCCTCTAATCAGATATATCACTTACAAGTTGCAGAGGTTTAAATTCTAAAATCCTACTCTAAATTCCAAAGAGGGTAGAGATAGAAAATGCAAAAATTGAAACTAATGCTAATAGGGTGATGCACTTCCCCTCGTTAAGGGGCGCACTGGAGTGGTCAACATTTTTGCTTCTATAGATTGACACGATCATGGAAATGTAAAAAACTTCAAGCACAAACCGATGACATATAATGAAAGATCGGAAAGAAAACAAACAACATAAGCAGAGGATTGAAACTCATTCACAGAGCTTGCATTATCATTTTAATATCAAAATACATACATTACAACATCTAAGAGATAGAAAAAATGTTGTAGTCCTAGAAGAGGCCTAAGTTTCCCCAAAAATCACCTTTTTTGGTGAAAGAGGAACCTGTAATACATAAAAAGTGTTCAACCCTTTGAAAATGAGCCAAATCTGGCTTTTACAGTGCAAAACCACGAGCCCAGAGAGAGAAACGTGGGAAAATGTGGGAGAGCTTCAACCACCAACCAAAAATGTAGTAAAACAGCATGGGCATCCTTACAAGCCCATCCCCTAACATTTTTCTCCATGCTGGGAGAGAATGCGAGCCATTCTTCATTAAAAATGGTGGTTGAAACATCATTTCTATCCATGACCACGTGCTAGAGGTGTTTTTAATTTTATCTCTCCAAACTCCATCAAAATGAAAAAATGACCTTGGAATCTTGTAGATAATTTCACCAGCTTTCCATTGATATAAAGAACATGAAAAACTGAGCTCTAGATAGAAAGATATGGCCGTTTGAAATTTTAGGGCAAAACAGGGCCAAATCGGATTGGTGGGCAAAATTTTTAAATTTTGCACTTTTTGGTCATTTGGAAAATTTTATAAAAATTCCCCATGCTCCACCATTCTAGGTGCCACGTGGCATGCTCTAATTGGGTGTGGGCCCTCTGTGCTTCATTTTCCTTTGTTTTCAACATCGAAAAATTTCAAAATTCCCACGCCGTGCCGATGATTCGAGGACACGTGCCGCGTGATGATTGGGTGCAGGCCTGTCCTCCTGAATTCTTCCATTGCTTTTTGACCATTTTTCCCATTGGACACGTGGTAAAACCCCATTGGATGTGGGCTTGCCCCTTCAAATTTTACTTGCGAGGCTTTTCTTGAGTTTTTACCGCCACCGGACATGTGGCAAGATGTGATTGGTTCGCGTTCGAGGCGATTTTTTCCTTTGAAATTTCCTCCTTTTCCTTTGGGAAAATTTCCCAAATTTTCCCCACCTCCCGATCCTGGGACACGTGTCAACATCTTATTGGATGCGGGGCTAGGTGAACATTTTCCTTTTGCGCAATCCCTTTTGGAAAAATTTCCAATCTCCTCCCGCGCTCCACTTGCCCACGTGCCCATGGACACGTGGCGGGCTCTGATTGGTTGGCGGGACTATGGGCCAATAATTTTCCTTTTCCCTTTTTCCCTAACACTTTGCCAAAATTTTAACTCCACCTCCGCGCTCCAAAATTTTGACTCCCAGGACACGTGGCAAAGCGTGATTGGGCATGGGCCTTTCCTCCTGAATTTTCCATGGCGCCAACACTTAGCCAAATTTTTCAATTTTTCCCTTGGACACGTGGCATAATCTGATTCACCAATAGGCTGCGGGAAAAATATCCCTTTTGAAATCTTTTCCAAACACTTGGTAAAAAAACCAAGTTTTCCTCCGACCCCTGCCACTTCCTTGGACATGTGGTGCCATTTCATTGGCTACGGGCCTTTCAAGGGAAAATTTCCCACAAAAACTCCGTCGGGCCATAACTTCAAAAATACATGGAGTTAGGAGGAAAACTTTACCTTTTTGGAAAGCTGAGAAAAATCTCTATCCAATGGTGCCATTTCTAGAAAGTTTTGAGTGCCTAAAAGCAAAAAAATTATGATTGAGGCACAAGAGAGGGAAGAATGAAGGGAGTTAGCCACAAAATGAGCAAGGGGCACATTTTGGATAACAATTTTGGCGACTCAGAGGGGTCATCTGCCTGTTGGATGAAGTTACCAGTTTCTTGAAGCAATCCATTGGGCATGGAGTCATTAAATTCTCTGTTTGGTACCCCAACTGACTAGAACACTGCAAGGAGGAAGATGGAGGGTGGCACATCATCTGATTGAGCAAGGCCTGCAAAACACATTTCCAGGAACAACAAGCTTGTGTCAAATCACTTAGGGAAAGTAAAGCTAATCTACAGAAAAACAATGTGCATAAGCACTTGGAGGAATGAAAACCTAGCTAATATGTACAAGGTGGAGAATTCCCTTTAGTAGCAATGCTTTAGATAGATCCCATTGACTGGAATCTGTAGTTCTTCGCCATCCAATGAAGACAATTGGAAATAATTTTGTCCTTACACTTTGTGACCATGTATGGGCCCTCCAAATGACATCAAATTTTGAATGCCTTCCCGTTTTGCTCTATCTCGCATCCCATTTTAACACTAGATCTCTAACTTGGAAAGATCTATCCTTGGCCTTCCTATCAAAGGTCTTCTTTATCAAATCTTGATCCTTCTCCATTGTTTGGGATGTCTAATTTCAGATTTCTTGAGCTCCATCAACTCTCTGCATATCTAACCTCCATGGGCTCAAAATCTAACAACTCCAACTATTTCATGAGTTCCAATGTTGGCAACTCAAGTGACATGGGCAAAATTGCCTCTCTTCCGTAAACAAGCTTGAATGGGTAGTTACCCTCGTAGATCTCTTAGGAATTATCCTATCAACCCATAAGGCTGATTTCAACTTAGTATGCCAAGATCTCTGATTTTCATCAAGGGTCCTCATAATGATCCTTAACAAGTTCTTGTTTGTAGATTCAGCCTGGCCATTACCTAAGGGTAATAGTTTGATGAAGTACTTAGGTAGATCCCATTCTTGACATCCCATTCGGTCACCTTGGACCCAATGAACACCAATGCATTATCGATATTATTGTAGTAGGTATGCCAAATCTGGTTGTTATTCCCTCATAGAAGTCTAGGATGCTAGATTCATTTGCTTCCTTGAGTGCTACTACTTCAGTCCACTTGGTGAAGTAATCTGTGGCTATTAAAATCCATTTGTGCCCTTGGCTTTAATTGGGATTAATGACTCCAATGAAGTCCAAACCCCATTGCATGAATGGTTGGTCAACTGAAATTGGATGCAATGGAAGGGCAGCTAGTCTCTCTTTACCCATGAAGAATGCACAATTCTTGCACCTCTTGATCCATGCATAACAATCACTGAAAATCTTGGGCCAATAATAGCAGCCCTCATGATCTTTACAACTGTCACTCTTAGTGCAAATGACTACCACTGGTCCACCATGGAACTCTTCCAACATCCTCTGAATCTGATTTGTACCAATGCATCTCGGTAGCACTTCATTCACATCCTTCTTGAACAAAACATCATCAACAAGGGCATATGGGATGGCACTTTGTAGGCTGAAGTGTCTTCTTTTGGTCTTGTTCATATCTAGAGGGCATAGACCTATGCTTAGGAAGTGCATTATGTTTTGGGTCCAGCAAGGGAGTGAGGACACCATCATTTTCCTTTTGAGTGCTTCCTTTCTCATGGCTATATTACAATGCTAAAACAACCTCCTTCTCATTGCATGCTTTCCTTGTGTTTGTTCAAGACCAGCTTGTTCACACAATCCTTTTCCTCTCACCAACTTGGTGACTTTGATCTCTATGTCATATTCCATGACACGAGTAATCCAACCTACTCTCTTTTTATTCAAGTCTTTTTGAGGAGGAAATATTTAACTCCCACATGAGAAACCAACAATTGAACCCTTTTGTTTTAGACTAGATGCTTGAATTTCTTCAAGCTCCTAATCACTACAAGAACATGCCTCTTAATGAAAGAATATCTCACCTCATAGTTTTCTAGGCTTTGGCTTGAAGAAAGCAATTGGCTGCTCATCATTGTCTTTGTTATACTGCATACCAAAACTATAGAAATAGTATCATCACCCCCAAATGCATAGAGGATGAAATCCTTGGAGAAATCTGGGGTTGATGAGAGTTGGGGCTTGAGAGATGGATTCTTTGATTGCTTCAAAAATCTCTTTTCCTCTCTACTATCCATTTGAAATCCATGCTCTTCTTTAACATCTTGGTGATAGGCTTGACTAGGGTTGCAAAATTTGGGACAAATCTCCGAACAAAATTTATTCTCCCTAAGAAAATTTGAAGGGCCTTCTTGTGGCTTGGCAATGGTAGAGTTTTTGACAAAACCTCCTAAAAATTCCCTTTGAAGGAGATTTTCAGTTTTTCGGTTTCCATCACATGCAAACATGTCTTTTACATGCTTCATGTTGAGTGTCTTCTGAAACCCGAAACCCGATTACATGCCAGTGTATCGATTTTAGAACCTGGGAGCATCGGAACATACCTTACAAAAACATGTTACATGTTGCTTGATTCCCAAAACCCGAAATGATCCTTTGCGTCAGGTTTTGGAACCCGATAGCATCCAGACATGTCTTTTACATGCTTCATGTCGGTTGGTTCCTGAAACCCAATTTGTTAAGAAAACCTTTGTTTCGGGTTTTCGGAAGTGCTGAGCATGATGACATGGCATTAATGTTGAGTTTTTGGTTAGTTGGCACACATGTCAGAGGAGGTGTAATAAATGCTAGGGCTTTATAAATACTCCAATTTTACACGTCATTTCTACCTGACATATTTTTACTATGCGGATCTTTTATACATGGTCCTTCGACCTCTAAACCTGACTGAACTTCTCGATCTATTTCATGATCCATCTTCGATCATTTTTTGAATTTCTTGAAGGTATTTTTCTCTTCTTATCATTTTTTTATCTTCGGGTTTGTTTTTGAAGCATTCTTTTGGCATTTTTCCTCTTTTCTTTTTCTTGCCTCTAGGTTTAGGGTTTAGGGTTGTATTCTTCATTTTTGTTGAATATGCATGAAAACCTTGTTCAAAAATCCATCTTGGGTGTTTTCTTTGTTTCCTCGGAAATGTTTCGTTCCTTTTAGAAACAGATAAGGTTAGGGTTAGGAGGAATACCTGTAGAATGTCGAGATGGTGTGCGCGTACCATAGAGAAAGATCAGACTAACTGCGAAGAACTCCTTTTTGTCTTGGAAGGACTACCTGCAAATAAGAACACAAGACCACAAGATTTTGATTAAACAATAAATGAGAAACTGCCTTGGGCCTGGAAATATAAAACTTCCTTTCGAAGGTGGTGAGTTTCACTGCTAATATGAATTAACACAAAAGTCATGCAAAATATCAATTAAGTTGTTTTGTTGGGAACCGGGGTAGGGAAAAGGCTATTTTTCTGGTTTTGATCAAAGGAAACCGATGTCGATTCTTGATAACTGATGCCGATTCTGCGATAACCCGATACCGGTGGGTTATAGGATCTTCTTGGTAGCTATGGTGTTTGTAAGGCTGGTTTATGGATGATATTAGGAAATGAGATGATGAGAGGTAAAAGAATAACAGTTAGATGTAATGGCACGTTGGGTAGTGGACTCGAAAGCGGATTTAGGAGGAGTGAGATTCAAGAAGCATAAGAAATGTTATAACAGAGGACATGCAGATGTGACTTCTTGGTTTTGACCAAGATGCTGGTGATCTCCTTTCTTTGTAAACACTTACAGTATTTCCACTCGTCTCTGCTTGGTCAAGTGAAGATCTGGACTCTGTTCCTCGCTCCCAATAATCTCTGTTGATCCAGAAATCCTTCGACTGATCTCCAAAATGAAATTCCGATCCGTTGTTTTGGTTTGGGGAGCCCATTTACAGGGAACCGATGGCGGTTGCGTAACTGACGGCGGTCGAGTAGGAACCGGCATCGGTAAGGAAAAAGTAGGCTATTTTTAGTAAAATCACCCACCTTCCCTGCTTTTCTCCCGAGAGATCAGCTGCGGGCTTGGTCAAGTGGCTAGAAGGTCGGTTTTGGGTGCGAGTAAGGAGGCATTAGTTATGGGTGTAGGTGTAGACCAAGTTTTAGGTTTTAATTAGGTTAGTTTAGGATTAGGGCTAGAGTCATGATGAGGTGGCAAAATGAGGTGGCAAGTGAGGTGATGGGGATTTATCAATTACAAGGTAATTAATAAATAATTGTGTAAAGTTTAGGTAATGAGGTTAGGTTGCGAAATGGGATGCGGGTCACAGGGTCGTAAGACACGAATTTGGTGTCTACATTGGCCCCTTATTGTCGTGTAGCTTGTTCCGTAAAGGCTGCGTGGACAATAATATGAAGTGGTTTCTCATGTTAAGGATATAGGTAATCCCCTCAAATCTATCATGAGATTGAGTGAGCAGGGAAATCGGGGATAGGGTTGATAAAGGGTATATGTTGTAGAGAGGATGGTAAGGTGGTGGGGTAGGTCCAGAGGTAGACGCATGTTGAAATGCAATAAAATACGACTAGGGTACATGATGTGACGAGCAAACCAGCGATGTATAGGCAAAGGTCGATAGTTTATCCAAACAAGGGTGATATAATCCTGGTATCCAACGCATGGAAGTAGCTCGGGGTATATAACGCAGGTAAGGTACAGGAACGTTTAGGCATGTTGGCGATACGAATGGTTAGTTTGGTTGAGATAAACGTCACGGTCAGGTCTCAGGCAAAGTTGGTCGACAGATCAAGTCAAGGACCCTAATCATGCTAAAACACGAATAGGTGAGCTCGATTGAACAAAAGGTACATGATGGATGGATAAAAATAAAATGTTGATTGTGGGTATGGTATTGAAGTGATACGGTCGTGGGTCGGGCCAAGTTTGGGTGCGGCCTTGGGTCGGGCCGGATGGGTAGGGTGAGGCCTTTTGGTGGGCCAAGTTGGTTAGGGCGAGGCCTTGGGTCGGGCCAAATGGGTAGGTTAAGGCCTTGGGTCGGGCCAAATAGGTAGGTTGAGGCCTTAGGTCGGGCCAAATAGGTAGGAGTGAGGCCTTGGGTCGGGCCAAATAGGTTAGGGCGATGCCCAGGTCGGGCCAATAGGTAGGGCGAGGCCTTGGGTCGGGCCAAATAGGTAGGTCGAGGCCTTAGGTCGGGCCAAATAGGTAGGGGCGAGGCCTTAGTCTGCAGCCAAATAGGTAGGGCGAGGCCTTGGGTCGGGCCAAATAGGTAGGCGAGGCCTTGGTTGGGCGAATAGGTAGGGCGAGGCCTTAGGTCGGGCTAAATAGGTAGGCGAGGCCTTGGGTCGGGCCAAATAGGTAGGGCGAGGCCTTGGGTCGGAGGCCAAATAGGAAACAAATGGTAAATAGGGGCAAAAATAAAATTGGGGAAAGTTGGAAGACAAACCGATGTCGATTCCACACGACCGATATCGGTTAAGGGGCCGATCTGCCTAGTTCATTAGGAGCAAAATAAAGCCGATATCGGTTAAGGCGAAAAACCTATAAAAAAAAAATACGGCTTGTCATTGTCACTTTGTTATTTTGAAAACCAAATTGACTTGTCGACGTGGAGAGTTGAGGTTGGAGGTTTATTGAGTGAGGTGGAGCTATTTTCTTTGGAGGAGTGAGTTGTTTGCGGGCCGTGTGAGGGCAGGCGGCAAGATTGATTGGCAGGGACCAGCGGATCGAGTGGAGCTATGGCACGAGCGGGAGAGGAGCGGAGGAGGGCTAGACCAGTGGACCACCACCACCTATCCCACCACGGCGATGTGTCGTCGTGCAAAATCGGGTAAACTCGGAACTCTTTATTTTGTGCATTTTATTGCATTATGTTGTTTTTGGGATTTGGGTAGGAATATAATGTTTTGTAGAAAATAATGAATAAATGGAAATGATTTGAAAAAGGGAGAGGGTAGATAGGTGAAAGAGGCCAAGGCGGCATGGTGGGTAGGTTTTTAGGGTGTTTGGGTGGGTAGAGAGGTAGAAATAGGGAAAAAGAAGAAAGGGGTAGGCCGCGTCGGGTTCGGCGCGGCAAATTTTCAGTGACCGATGTCGGTCACTAAGCGGCTTGACATCATCAGTCGCGAATTATTAGGGTAAAGTGCAGTGGAGTTCATGGCCCAAGATTGGGTAGATGCCGGTTGGGTGAATTGGGTGGCGTCGGTGGGAGGGGACCGGGGTCGGTTATGGGTGAGTGTGGGTTGGGTTGGGTTTGGGTGAGTGTGGGTTGGGTTGGGTTTTGGGTGAGTGGGTTTGGGTTTTGGGTGGGGTGGGTTGGGTTTGGGTGTTAGTGGGTTTTGGGTTTTGTTTTGGTTGAGTGTGGGTTGGGTTTTGGGTGTTGGGTGGGTTTGGGTTTTGTTTTGGTTGAGTGTGGGTTGGGTTGGGTTGGGTTTTGGGTGAGTGGGTTTGGGTTTGGGTTTTGGGTGGGGTGGTAGAGAGTCGGGGTGTGGTTGGGGGGATAAAAGGGGGTTTAGAGGATAAAGTAGATGTTGTGATAAAAAGTAGGTCTAAAGATGTGGGTTGGTTTTGCAGGCACGTCAGCAGTTGACGATGCGGGATAGGATGCCCCCGCTGTTGGTGTGGATGCGGCCACACATATCCACAGCTCAGCCGGTGATCATCGTGAGGTGGGACTTGAGTGGAGTCCGAGAGGAGTACGGAAGCGATAGAGAGAGATCACGGCTGATGGTCGCCCTCATCGAGAGATGGGATCCGGCGACCCAATGTGTTCCATCTCCCGGCCCAGGAGATGACTATCACGTTGGAGGATGTGTATCACATCCTTGACTACCTATCGAGGGAGAGCGATCTTCGAGTAGGTCGAGAGGCTATGCAGCCATGGACAGCATATTACAGTTTTGGAGATGCACATGGCAGCTTACCTATCTGTCACGTATGAGCATTAGGTATGGTGACATGTGCCGTGCGCATCGACACGAGACATGGCTGCATTGTCTTTGATGATGATTAGGATCACACCGCCCTCCCGGACTCGAGAGGAGGCCGCTTTCCCACGGGCATTGATGGGGTGCTTCATGAGATGGTGGAGGAGCATACCTGTTATGTAGGCACCGATATATACTGATGCGATTATCTGAGAAGCTGCTGAGGTTATCGCCGGATGAGGTGATTCGAAGTATCTGTTCGACATTTTTGCTTCCTTGTTGGGCATATGAGCACATCCTATGCATCGGGCGATAGGGTTACCGCAGGCGGCCCGGGGCCACGGGTCATATACAGTCACGGCTTTGAGAGGTGGTTTGGGGAGTCGTGGGCAGCCACAGCGGTGCTTGCAGGCGGGATGTCACCTATTACAGGCATGTATTAGAGGGCACAGCAGTAGATATTGTATGGAGACCTTACGAGAGGTCATCACCCTCACGGAGGAGCCGCTTATAGTTAATGCCGATCCAGTATACATTACGGATAGCGGGACGGAGGCCGAGAGAAATCACGAGAGATACCCAGAGAGAAGTGCGCGGCGAGATGGGGCTGTGACAGGGCGAGCCACCTCCTTCCCTCGTCGATCAGAGGGATGATGTAGAGGCCCCACTTGCTGCACCACTGCCCTTGGATCCAGTTGGGTTGCGAGAGAGCAGCGAGATGATGGCATAGATGATCTTGGGTGCAGGAGCATCCCCGGGGTTTGGTGGGCTGGTCGAGAGAGGCGGCGAGTGCCACTGCCCGCCGCACTTGACCCAGAGCTTGGTAGCGGTAGAGAGAGAGATCAGCTTAGGGGTCAGGTGCAGCTCTTACAGGGGCAGCTTGCTGCTGCGTGGCACTGAATAGAGTCTTACTGAGGCAGGCTAGCCCAGCTCAGTACTGAGCACAGCGGCACCACCACCGTAGCCTGACCACGAGTGCGAGGTATAGGTCATGCGAGCGTGCATGGCAGCGTACAAAGATAGCACCGGCACCACCACCGGCGTTAGCGTAGCCACGGCCCAGCACGAGCCCGAATACCACCATGGCCCATTTGGCACCACCAGCACCATCACAAGCACGAGGCAATAGCTTGGTAGTAGGAGTCGAGGACCAGGCCCAGTTCTACGGTTATGGCAGGACAGATATATGGAGGTGAGGGTGGAGGCCGTGTGCTCGGATATCCTTGATAATCCCAGAGCTGAAATATCAACCGTATGCACGGCTTTGGCGAGACCTCGCATAGTCGGAGGTCACGGGGAGGCGAGCATTCTGACAGGTGTGTCAGATTACAGGTGGGAGGCGAGAGGCACCGCGAGGACCAGCGGGAGAGAGTGCTTGAGGGTGGTGGGAGAGTGAGGATCCCCACATAGTTTTGTATAGGACATGGGCACCGGTGTGTGAACCGAGTTGTGTTGATAGAGGCTGCGTGCCTACATTTATTCATTTATTGATTCATTATAAGTACGGCTGCGAGTCGAGTATGGGTTATATATTTGATCTTATTACGCTGCGTAGCGAGTATATTTTTGATATGAGGCCGGCACTGCGAGCCGAGTCGAGATTTTGGATGGTTATTGCGCCTACGTGCCGCTTAGTTGTATGATGAGATCACGAGGCCCCGATCACGGGCACATTGTATATTTACAAATTTGTATATATATATAGAGATGATGTTTTGATCCACATGTTGTGTTCAAAAATGTTTTTAAGTATTTTGTCGATGGTTTGTAGTATAGAATATATATATGAGTTTAAGTGACATGTTGATATATGTATGATGTGTTATGTGATGAAATGTTATGCACGTTTTGGGCTGGTTTGTGACATTGTTATATATGTATACGATGAGTTGGATCCAAATGATGTATAGATTGATAGTTTGTTGATATCCTTAGTTAATGGTTTGTTTGTTTTTGTAAAATAGATGATGTTAATGAAATTGTAATGATATGTGTGGTGGATAGACAAATATGGATAATGGTGTTGTGATGCGAGGGAAAAGAGACAGTGCGCGACAAAAATTTGGTAAAAAAATGAAGAAAAGACGATGTTTCAAAAGGCAGTGTGCTTAGGATATCGGTTAGGTAACCGGCAAATAGAGTAGACGATATCGGTTGCAATAACCAATACCGGTTATTTAGGTATGAGCTTTTCTAAAAATAAAAAAGCTAGAATTGTGACTTAAGTTCTAATTTTGAGAGCCATGCGAAGTTAAATACGCGAGCGATGCGCTTTTTGATGATTGAGACGAGTAATTGCATGAGAAATTTGAGTGATAAGGAGAAAAGAGACAGGGGAAGGTGATTGTGATCGAGATTCGTAAAGACAGAAAGGCGAGTTTGAAAAGGTGGTAATAATGGTAGGACGAGGAGAAACATCCAGCGAGCGAGGACAAGAGGGAAGACAAGGGCCACCTCGAAGCTACCGCAAAACCAAGAGTAACGTTTTGTTTGTGATTTGACTACTCACATGTTTTGTGAATAAGATGGGGAGAAGTAGGTGGGTAGATATGAGAGAAGAAAACATGATAACAAGGGTTGCAGGTGAGGTAAGTGTTACGGGGTAGGCAATCAGGGGTTTCAGGTATGTTTGTATGTATAAAAAGGAATAAACATGAGCAAATTGTTGTCGTAGGTGGTTGTTTTTAGGGAAGGTGTATGTAATTGTGATGTGCCGTGGCAGTTAGGAGAACCCGGTATCGGTTCACGAACTATTGCTATAACAAATGCAAATACGTCTTGGAGGAATTTCCAGAATGTTTGAAAAACCCTGACGGATTGAATGGTTGTTTGTTGTTTTGGTGTATGCAGGCAGAGGCAGGGTTGAGGATGAATGATAGTGTGCAGCTTTATTGTCCGAATCGAGAGGATGTAACACACGTAGCGGAATGGACATTGATAAATCGTTTGGGGTTAAGTGGAATCCGTTATTATTCACGAATCACACGTAAACATGGTATGTTACGAGGCATTGATTGAGAGATGGAATCCCAAGACAAATACCTTTTATCTACCAACAGGAGATAGCGGTAACATTGGAAGATGTGTTCCATATTTTGAGACTCCCTATTATAGGAGAACCAAGTATATCGGAGGCACTACCTAGCGCAGCACGAGAGCGATAACCGCGAGTATTTGGTCCATCCACGAGATTTGACACACGAGGTTTATCATTTACGTATGTAGGGTAATGTATGCGGCACATCACGAGGGAGACAAGGTTAGCGATATTAATAGATAGTGGTAGGGTATTATGCATTCACCGAAGAGCGGAAGGGGAAGATTTCAAAGGCATTGATGTGTGTTATCTGGGAGATGATAGAAAGGAACGTGACTTTTGCATGGGCACTGCATATTGGCGGAGTTATCACGAGGGGTTTATGGGCAGTAGGTGAAATCACGGGGACAACCTTTGGATTGCTCATACTTATTACAACTTGTGGGCCTATGAGGCACATTGTTTGTGTGCGACGAAGAGTGGCCGATCCATCTAGCGAGAGAGGCCGGAGTACGAGAGGATGGGATTGAGGCTTGGTCAGTCGATAGAAACAAGAGGTAAGATCCCAGGCGTGACGGATGACATTGAGTATTACAGGAAGGTATGGGAGGAGGGTAGCCGGGTTGCGGATATACATTGAGCCTTACGGGAACTATATGGTAGCAAGAACATAGGCTGAGAGTTGAGGGGTGTAGAGCGATTGAGGTAGATCGCGGGGCACGAGAGCAGTGAATATGAGAGGATTCTTATAGATCACGTGCGGTGACAATTTGGGTTTGTGCGAGGACATACCGCAGGCTTATAGACCATATATGAGGATCGATGCGAGGCAACATTCTCACTTCCCCGGCCAACACCTCCGAGAGGGCCCGAGGAGATAGCAGCCGATCGCGATGTAATAGATGCCGGAATAGGCAGAGGCTATAGGTTATGGTGGGAGGCAGAGCCGTGAGGTGTACACGATCGCCTGCGACATATCTGTAATTACGGCCGAGAGAGGATCAAGCTGCAGCATTTGGTTCAGCAGCTCCAAACACGAGTGAATGAGACAAGAGGATTGTTAGCGGTTGCGGAGGCACTGTGTAGCGAGACTAGAGGCTGAGTCCTCCATGCGAAGGGCGTATTCATATGTTACTGAGGAGAGATTAGCGGATCGATGGGCGGTACCAATATCCATGGTACCTTTGAGGACGAGAGAGCTGGCGAGAGGGTCGGCGATCACGATCATCACCTAGTTCGGGATGAGGAGTGAGGGTCTAAATAAATGTTAGCAAGGTATAAGAATAAATAAAATCTGAGCCTGCGTGTCGATGATAGAGAAGATGTATTTGTTTAACATCTAAATAAAAGCGAGATATGTATGCTTGATTTGAGTTATAATACTAAGAATGTTTTCGTTTTGACTTTGGTGTTTTGAAAAAGGATAAAGAGGAATGTGATGAAATAAAAATACACAAAAATATTTATATTTACCATACATGATAGGTTATGGTAGGGGATGGTCGATCTAACCTTGGAGACCCCATGTCTCTAAGTCTCGCCTACATAGCCCATTGCAAAGCAAGGAAGGGCCTCGAGGCCGTGTAGTTCTCCCTTAGGACCCGAGGGAGAGGTGAATTGAGCAATTGGTTGGTTAGTAAAAATATTGATATTAATATTGGTAAGGTAAAATGAATTGGTGATGTTGTAAAAGGTATAAAGAGGCGAAAGTTAGCCTACCCAAGTAGAGGGAACCATGTCACGGATTAAGATCAACACACGATCCTAGATGCGAGGCAAAGCGGAAAGAGCGCTCCGTAGGTGAAAAGAGCTAAACAAACCACACATGGCGTAGAATGAGCTTGAAACCCTAGGTGCCGTGCATAGAAAGAAGTCAATAGGTGAAAAGAGTTGTATGATCACAATATATTGAGTGTAATTACGTCCCTTGAGTTGAAACAAATGGTGAGGTGAGGTGAATGATATAGGCGAGATCTGAGAGAACTTGTTACAAAGTGAGTGTTACGGCGAAAGAGAACCTACCCTAAATAAACAAGTCCATGACCCAAAAAGTTCTTGTGAATGAGGCTTTTATTTGGTGAATATAGGCTGATCAATGGGGAAGTCTACCGAGGATATGGATTGTTTTATTCTTGAGGTCTTCACGAAGGCTGATCGAATGCGAGAAGCTTGATAAAAGAGGCTGGTAATGTATAGCTATCCTTGAGGGAGTAGTCTATTTATAGTAGCGAGAGATGATTTTAGTGCATATTTACCTTCGGGGAGGCTTTGTCTATATTTAATAGCAGCAATAGTTCGGCATATATAGCTGTCCTTCGAGGAAGCGATCTATATTCAATTTAGATAGACTAGATGTTCTTTTGGCGTGAAGCATCTAGTTTAGTAGGAAGTTTGACTCAAGAAAATCCCATAAGAATACGGCTTATTTTAATACTTTGAAGTCATGGACTAGACTAAAAGAGGGAAGGCATCAACTGAGGTGAAGTGAGAATCAAACTATGTGAGCTTGATTTTATTATGAGGTGTAGGAAACAAAGTGTATGTGGTGGTAAAAGTGAGCTCGGGGACGAGCAAGTAGGTAGATAAAAAGTGATATGACACTAGATTCAACATGGTAGAATGGTCGAAGATGCGGGGCATTAAGGGTTCGAGCTCAGCTTACCATTAAGCGAAGCTAAGCGATAAGTGCACGATCCATAAGTGTGAGTGATTATATAAGGCCAATCGATTGGGAGCAAATTTTCCACGTTTGCTCTTTTCTAGTTTGGTTACATGTTGATTCTCTTTGAGGGACAAGATCACCAACCTTAAAGAATACGCTCATGAAGTCGGCTTATCATAAGCACGCTTGATGCGTTTTTGATAGATTTGAAGGTGATCGAGAAGTGCAAAGGCGTCGTTCGTCCAAGAAGCTCTAATTGGGCTAACCGCTCTTGGTGGAAATCATCTTTGGTGAGAATATCCTGAAGAGATATTCTAAGGAGGTATTTGTATTTGAAGAGCAAAACAGCCTCGATGCACATATACCAAAGAAAAAGGTGTGGCATTAGTAGAGTCGAATGCTGAGTACGATAAGCCCAAAGGGCAAAGGGAATGTGATTGTGCCAATTTCTTCCGGATTCATTGACAACTTTCATGAGGATTTTGGTTAGGGTTTTATTAGAAGATTCAGCTGACCATTGGCTTCATGCGATAGTAAGGTGATGAGAAACTAAGTTTGATACCAAGTTGTCACAAAGGTCTTGTAACAACTTGTTTTGAAAAGATTTACCATTATACATTATTAGGCGATGAGGAATACCAAAACGAGATAATGTGATGGTTAATGAATTCGACAATTTTTCTTTTTTTGATTGAAATGAGTGGAATGGCCTCTACCCATTTTGTGTAATATTCGGTTCGCTTTGTGATTATCCAACGGTGACGTTGTGAAGAGGTCGGTGAATCTCACCAATAAGGTCTAAACCCCATTGTGAGAAAGGCCAAGATCTCGTGCGACCTGCGGCGGATGGCTAGGAGTATGTTGAAGGTTGGCATGTTGTTGACACATAACTGCAACGCTTAACATATTCGTAGCGATCGTTATTGATAGTAGGCCAATAACCTAGGCGAAGGATTCGTTTAGCCACGCTGAGCCACTAAAATGTCCACCACAAATCCCATCATGGACTTGTTGGATGGTATAGGTGACCTCCGCACCGGTTAGGCAGAGCGAGGAGGATGCCATCAAAGCCACGTTTATAGAGAGTCCTCCCATGACAACATAACGCGAAACACTTTTAAGAAAAGCACGTTTGCCGTTACTAGTAAGGTCAGGTGGGAGAACAGAGATCGTAAGGTAATCGTGAAATTGGTGGTACCAGGTATCCTGCGAATTAGTAGACACAGTATTTATCATGCAAACTACCGGGGTTGAATAGGATGGTGCAAAAAGTTGCTGGACCACAACGAATAATTCAGAGTCGGTTGGTGCGGCGGGAATTTGTGAGGCTAAGCAAGCCATAGTATCCATAAAATTTGTTAGTGGAGCGGGAATGGTTTGGATAGAATAGTGAGTAAATAAGGCAGAAGTGACTCACGTGGTGTTTGTATTACGAAGTTCCTCATTTTACATTGGTAGATGCCCATAACTTGATTGAATACGATTGAGAGTCACCAAAGATATTGATAGATTTGATGCCTAAGTGTATCATGACTTGGAGACCCGAGAACAAAGGCCTCGTATTACTGCTTTGTATTATTAGTGTAGGGAAATCAAGCCGGAATGAAAGAGGCATAGGTTCAGCGTCAGAGGATGAGAACAACGCCGGCTCCTCCACCGTGCGGCATTTAGATCCATCGAAGAAGAGGGTCATTTGATACGACTCTTCCCAGTGAAAGAGTGGCGATGAGTTCGTCGGGAATGTAAAATTGGTAAATTGTTCCCCGAGTAAAGGGGCCTCCATAGTTAGTGCAAAGAGTTTGTCCTTTGATTGACTTCACATTGTATAAACTCAAGGTCAAGGTCGGCGAGAGCATGAGCCATCGAGGATGCGTTGGTTTAGATGTGGTTTAGCGTACATATAATGAATAGAGGTCCGTGTTGGTGATGACAAAAGTTTTGTGATTCGGGAGGTAATGTCGGAGTTTGGTGGCTACGAATGATAGGGCTAGGCACAATTTTTCTACATGTGTATACCTAGTCTCGTACTCCATGAGAGAGTCGACTTATATAATAAATGGCTGTTCTCGGCGTCCTTGCAGAGTCTCGATGTGCGAGCATAGCTCCTATAGCATAGTCGGTGGTGGAAAGATAAAGGTAGAAAGGGTAGTCGTCACGGGGTGGGATAAGCACGGGTGGCTGCGAGATAAGTTTTAGAGCTTCGAAGGCTTGGTGACACTCCTCACTCCATTGAAAGGCAACGTCCTTTTTAGAAGGTGATGAAAGGGTGACATCGATCCAAGAGTTGGGAGATGAAACGCCGAATGGATTAAAGTTTACCACTGCAAACTACGCAATTGTTTGAGGTTCTTGGGTGGGAGCATTTCTAGGATAGCTTTTACTTTAGATGGATCGACCTCAATGCCACACGCAAAGAGACGATAAAACAAAGAAGTTTTCCCGAAAGGACACGAAAGACACATTTCTTTGGTTGAAGACGATAGAATATTGCAACAGTGATCGAAAATAATGGTTAAAACATCGAGATGTTCATTGCGATGTTTAGACTTGCCAAGTAGATCGTCGACGTAATCTTCAGGATAGTGTGCATAATGTCATGGAAAATGTAGGTCATAGCCGGCGATAGGTTGCGCCAGCATTCTTAAGGCCAAACAACGCGCGACACGATAACGAAGGTTCCCGAGGAGTTATGGCGGTCTTATGTTGATCGGCGGAAGTGCGACCAAAATTTGGTTGTATCACGAAAAGCCATCCATGAGAGAAAGCATTTCATGCAGCGCAGTGAGAGATCAACAAGTTGATCAATCCGGAGGTAGGAAAGTCATCCTTAGGGCAAGCAAGGTTAAGATCCCGAGAAATCCGTGCATATCAAAGTCCCCGTCGCTTTCGTGGCAGAGGCGCGATGTTAGAAATCCATTGAGGATAGTGATAGGTAGAATGAAGGAAGCGAGAAAAGGAATCGTTGGAGCTCCTCTTTGACCAAGAAGGGCAAATGCGTGGATGCATTTTCTCAATTTCGCTTTTGGCCTTGGTTTGGAATCGGGGTTTAGGGTGATGTTATGGGCGGCAATGGTAGGATCAATTCTGGCATGTCGCGTAGGACCAAGCGAAAGCTTGGTTGTGGGTACGGAGAAAGGTAGTAAAGGCAGCTTGTTCACGATGTGTTAAGGGATTTTCCAATCTTCACAATGTGAGATCCTCCTCCGTGTGGATGTTGATTTCAATAGTAGACTCGTTGACATGGTTTGAGTTTGAGATGGTAAGTGCGTTGAAGATAGGAGTCGTCCGCCCCAAGGTAAGTGAGGATGGAGTCGTCATCTGGCACTCAACAACATTAATCGAAGGCGAATCCTCTTGATCATATGCAAGATCTGAAGGGGAAGAGAAGATGGGTCCTCATTATCGCGTTGATAAGTGAGAGGACCTATGAAGATGGCATTTATGAAAAAAAAGTTAGGAGGGATAGATTCGGGGTCCATCGATTACTAGCGGGTGATGATGGCAAAGTGGGTGATGATGGTTCGGTAGGGGTGACGTTGTCTTCTTCTAGAATACGGTGACATGAGGTGTCTCCTATGTAGGTGTTTAGGCAAAACCGAGACCACTTGTGATCATTATGTTTGCGTGTGGTGATGGGGATGAGCGTATGTCGGCGCTTGTTCATCAAGACCAAAACCAAAGCCTTTCCAAGAAGCAATGGCGGAGTCAAGAAGGTGAGGGCAAAGCGGCGATTTTTAGGTATTGAAAATTGGATTGGAAGGGACCACACAGAGGAGGTTCGGGGGTAATGGAAGATCGTCAACACCCCCATATATTAGGTTGGTTGTGCAACGATAGGGTGATCCGTAAGAGATTACTTCCCCCACGCGACGGTCGTAGGTGGGATGTGCATGTAATTATCCGTACTCCTGCGGGGTAGGGAAAGAACTAACGTTATATAAAGGCGGTACTCCCCCGGCGTAAGCGTTGAAAAACATCTACTAAGAGTCGAGGTTGGGATGTTAGCTGCGGGAAGGGAAGTGGTTTTGCGACGATGGTTTCATCGATTGAAAGGCGTAAAATCTGCGGTTGAGGTGGATGGTTGAGGTACATTTGAAGAGGATGGTTGGGTTGAATGTATGGGTGTCTTGATTGGTATAAGTACATCGTTAGGATGATATAACATATTGCAGGTTTTAAAGGGAGGAGGATCAGCTTTTTACGGTGTAGGACTTCCCCTCGTACTCAAATTTTATGCATCTATGTAATGTTGAGGAAACGCATCCCATGGCCCGGATCCAGGGCAACCCGGCAATATATTATGTTAGAACTCTCCCTCAAGGACATAGAAGAGTTCGGGTAAAGTACGGTCCTACCACGAATGTTGAGGATCACGCAGTGCCTAAGGTAGAGGTAATAGCGTGATTGAATGACCGACATGATGGGGTTGGCACACATGCAACTAGAAGGATATTCATTTGTTGAAAGGCTTTTGAAGAGATGATGTTTAGGTGGCGCCCCGTCGATCATAACACGGCATTACCGAATGTCCCGGACGTAGTGAGATGAAAAGAGGCGAGGTCGGGATCTTCTACACAAAGTTGATAATTTCGTCTTTGGAAGCCAGCGGACGGCTTAGCACTGTCTGCGAAGGCGGAAGTGGTGGGGAGATGGATTGTTTGGTGAGAGAAGGCAACGTGATTGGGTGTTAGAATGGAGGCAGCGGGTGAGGGTTTCATTGGTAAGACCTCGATCCCTTGAAGAATTTTTAACGAGAGCTTGTCGATGAGAGTTGAAGTCGAATGAGATCATATAGTGTCATTTTTACGGCAATTGATGAAGTGTTTGATCATAGTTCGGTGGGCAACTCCATTAGAGATGGGATAGGCGGGTCTGCGCGAATAACCACTTTAGGTGGTGGTGCAATCAGGATGGTTGAAGGAGAAAGAGATGTCGCAGTGTGTTTTCCTTTTGCTTTCCCAGTGTTTTTTAAATCATTGTCCTCGGTAATGACACTAATCATATTAATCTCGTAGACTTGAGATGAGGAAGATGGTTAGGATAATTCATGGTCTTTAGAGGTGGGGTTGTAATAATGATAGATCTTGGTAGGCGGGACGGATGATATAGTAGAGGGAATTGAAGCTAAAGGTCTCTCCCTTCGTAAGTTGTCTTTCTTAACCTTCTATCCCGGAGAGGTGACTGACGACGAAGGATGGTTTTTAAAGCTTTCTGCATCCCTCCACATCATGTCACGTGTGCGATGATAAGCGCAGATTTTAGACTCATCATAACCTGCGGGTCGAGGTTTAGGCGGGTCATAAGGTCTAAGTGGGGGTAGGGAAATGGTCGCATTCTCCACCAACATAGCAAGAGATTTTAGCGTAAGATCCTTTTGAGGGGTCAAAATCGGATGAGGGTATTGGTTATGCGGGTTTTGGTAATGTTTGGGCATGGTTGGTTCGTGCATGCAGGTGGTGGTTTAATTAGAGGGGTGGTGACATCGTGTTTTTCACTAAACGTGGTTTCTTTGCTGCACGGAAATTACGTTAATTTTGATTAGATGATGAGGCTATAGATGAGCGTGGTAGCGGGAAAGCGACCACGGAGAAAGGGGAGTGGCAGTAAAATAAATCCTTTGATGATGGGATTGGTTTAGGGTTGATAGGTGGGCGGAGATCGTGGGGTAACGATGTCAAGTATACCCTTTGATCTCCTGCGTATAGGTGTAGAAAGGCGTGAGTCGTTTTGAAAAAATGCAGGAGGTATGATATATTGATATTAGATGGAGAGGGATGAGGTCCCAATATGGAAGGTGGGTGTGGCGATGAGGGTTTTAATTGGTGTGATAGAGGCACGGATTGAGTTTGTCTCCTAGGTGGCGGCGGAGTTTATTTTGGATAAATCGAGTCACTTAGGCGGGTGTGTTAGGCCCCAGGCATTGGTGAGGTCCCAAGCGTAGGAAGATTTGGCTAAGTTAATAGAAGTGGATGGGGCATTTGGTAGAGGTGAGGGGTGAAGGTGAGAACATGGGCATTTTAAGCACATAAGCAAACTTCCGGGTATATGGTGGAGGCATCGAGGATCGGTCATTTGCATTTGAGTAGAATATGGCCTACTCAAATGTTCCCATAGGGCTTTATCATCTTCCTCCGTGGAATGGCAGCAGTCCTCACGTGTGAATATGAACTTTCATGACGGAAGAAAGACGGGTTGTGATTCCAATCCACTTTATAGGTGTGATATAGGGGGTAGATGAGACATTGTATCCATAGATGTTAAGAGGTCGGCTGTCGTTGAAAAGATTTAGGTGATGAGGGACTAATAGGTAGGAGCGTGTTTGAGAGGATCTGTTATGGTTAAAGAATTTGGTGATGTTAGTGTAGGAGATTTCTCTCTAAGGATGTAAAAAGAGGAAGTGGCGAGCCTTCCTCTTGTGTAGCAAGAGCGGTAAGAAGGGACATTTGGGAAATAGATAAATTAGATAACATCCGTTACACGCAGTCTTGAGGGATGTGGTATAAGAAGACTCATTGATGGGAAGAGAAGTTCCTGGTAATTAACACTTTTATGGGTAAAGGAATGATTTCGCTTTGGCTCGATGGTGGTAAAGGAGGTTCGGGCTCCTGTGTTAGTGAAAGGAGCTTGATTCAAAATTTTCTCGATAGAGGCTTTCTGGGCACAGGTATCGAATATCGCATGGATCTCATGAACACTCTCCTCGGTTAAGATATCACGGTTTCACATTCTTGTCGCGGACGAAAGTGGATTCGGGAATGGCTTGTTGAATATTTTCAAATTTTGGTTAGCGGCGTTAGGATTATCGAGCTATATCCCCACGGGTCAACCATTTCCTCGCACTATGTTTTTCAACATCTTGCAGCTTCTCATGATCGTGTCCCTTCACGCGGTGGAAGTTACAAAAGTCATTTTCTTTGCACTCATGAAAGGTATGGCTGCGCGAGTGGAATCAAACCCTGATGAGGTTTAACAGGAGGTAAGGTAATGGCTCCCGCTTTGAGCAATTTTTCCAATATCACACCATATGTTTCTCCCAAGGAGTGTAGTTGATGGGCTCTACGCTTTATACTTATAAGTGGTTTTGGTGGAGTATTGGACGGTGGTTGATTTGACCATCACCGCATGGACAGACTCCTTTTGATTTAGAAGAAGTGGACGCGTGAGGAGTGGTGGTATTTGGTTTATTGGTAGAATCAGAGTTCGGAAAGTGGAGTTTTTGTTGCAAGAACCACAATTTCTCTTCCTCTAAGGCTCGAATTTCTAATTTTCGAGCCATAGTAAAGGCCTCTCTAAATCGAATGTACGGAAAGTTTGAATTTGGAGGGTAGGAGATTTGTTTAGCTGAGCCCATAAACATGAGCCGATAAGTTCGGTTTGAGGTAAGGCATATGTAAGTTGGTGATAAGGCGTCCCGCCATACGTCCAGCAACGAAATCTGGCGATAGATTCTGCCTTCTAACCGTCGGATGGCATAGAGTCCGTGATAGATACTTTCTTGGCAATGTTAATGGAGAAATGATCCAAGAAAGATTGGGCTAATTGATTAAAAGAGAAGATTGAGTCTTTGAGTTAAGCTAAAGTACCTTGTACCACCTCAAGGAGGTCCTCAGATAAGGACATGGGAAAGGTGCGGAGCAACAAGGCATCATCATGAGCAATCAAATAACAAGCGTGTCTAAATGATCGCAAGTGTTGTTGAGGGGATCCTCTTTTAATGTTAAAGCAGTAAATTTTTGGCAACTCCCGTTGAGGAGGATATGAATGAAGGGGGACAGGAAGGTGAATGGGCTCTCGATAAACTTACTCGTGTATGTCAAGGCACTACGACTTCTGACAGCGAAGCCTCCAGGTTTTGCATTTTGTCCATCATTTGTTTAATTAAGTCGTAATGGTTGGATGAGATGATGGGTGTGGTTGCAGTGGTGAATGGAGGCCAGATTGGACCGAGGACCACCGCATTAACAATTCGTGGGGTTAAGTGTGGATATGGTGTGGAGGATGAATATGTTGAGGCGACTGAATGGGTGTCCTATATAGGATGTTGAGGTCACTTTGGATATGTGTATGGGAATGAAAGGTAGCGGAGCTTGAGAAGGAAAGCTCGTGTGGATAGGTGACGAGAAAAGTCGCGAAGTCGCAGAAGGCAGATCGATCTGCGAAGAGAGATGAGGTAGGGGCGGCCGGTGGTAATGATATGTGGTGTCCAAGATTAACAAAAAGGAAAGCTGGTTGGGAGTCGTATGAACCTCTGGGCCCGCCGATTGGGAGATCGGCCAGAGAGAATCACAGGAAGCAAGCCAGATTATCAAAGGCGGATGGGAGCTAAATGAGTAAGAGCTTATACCGATAGGCATACCTACAAAGGAGACCACCATCAGAGTGTATGGTCGAGTGTATGAGACAAATAGTATTGTACAATAAGCTGGAATTATCATCTTAAACTTGTGAAAGTCCTTATTCCCACAATTTTAGGAACCTCGCTTACTGAGTATCGTTAGAGATTCCCTCACATATGGTGAAGGGGTGATTCGGGAAAAGAAACAGAGCAAGCATGTGAAACCATGCATACGTCAGTTGAAAGGGTAACAACTACGGACAAGTTCACAAGAGGGTTTTAACTGGCCGTGAATAGAAACAAACTCGGGATCGCAAATTGGTAGGTTGTCGTTTGTCGAATCGAAAAGACAAGAACCGATACCCGCTTGAACGAAGC